>OX453317.1:4948080-5234565 GCA_949710035.1 Crambus lathoniellus
TATCTGATGGAGGCAACAGAGAGCTGTATAAAAGTTGAAAAATTGAAAATAAAGTAGGTATTCAGAAAAAATAGACCCGTCTCACAACCAGCTTTGATTCAAGATTCAAGATTCAAGATTCAAGATTCAAGATTCAAATTTGTTTATTCAATTTAGATTGTTATTTACAATACTTGTGAACGTCATAGAAGCTACGCCATCGGTTCGCAAACCCTACAGCGGGAGGCCTTGGAGAAGAACCGGCAAGAAACTCCAAGGGTTGTTTTTTTCTCCCTGTTTTATTTCATACAGAGTCGTCAAATTGAAAAATGACCTTAACATGGTATGACTAAGGTCAGTTTCCATCACAATTACACAATTGGTTATGATAAATACAGTTAAGTATAGGCGAACTAATGATCATAGCGGTGAACAATTTTCAATTAAGTACTTAGGAACTCTACTTAAAGCTTTAATATTAGTTAAAAACAAAAGACAATTCTACTATTCTGCAAGTTGCGCCATACATGTTTCAAATGTAATTCTTAATAAAATGAATAAAAACAAAAGAAAACACATTTTAAAGCAAGCAGATAAGAGCAGACCCATTCCCACTGGCAGCACCCGTTCACGAGCATGACGCATGAACCAGCCATCGCTTCGCTCAACCATATTTTAGGGAACGTAACAACCCGCCTCACACGCCACCACCGTAGAAATGTTTTAGTGAGCATGACATACTCAAACTGCCTACCTTAAATGACCGAATTAAAAGCTTAACTAATATAAACGCTAATAATATAAAATATAGGACACGACTCACAATATCATACTAGGAACATTTGTTACGAGTGTTACGACCAAGGTGTTTTGTCGTTCAAATAATCATTTACAGTGTAATAGCCTTTTTTGAGGAGGCCACTCTTTATATGATTCTTAAACTCTAGATATGGTAAATCCAAGATATCACTTGGGATTTTGTTATATATGTGTATACCTTGACCAACAAAAGATCCGTGCACCTTTTCTAAACGGTACCGAGGCATTACGAGCTTGTTTCTATTTCTAGTATTACGATTGTGTAAATCACCATGTTTGGTATACAAGTTAATATTGCGACGTACAAAAATAATGCATCACTACATAGTATAAAACAAAGTCGCTTTCTCTGTCCCTATGTCCCTTTGTATGCTTAAATCTTTGAAACTACGCAACGGATTTTGATGCGATTTTTTTTAATAGATAGAGTGATTCAAGAGGAAGGTTTTTATGTACTTTTTATCCCGATATTCCCACGGGAACGGGAACCACGCGGGTGAAACCGCGGGCGGCCGCTAGCTTAATATAAATTGAGATGCAGCTGTCAGTATACCTATTTCCATGAACTTGTCTCTAAGCGAAGTTTTGGAGCCTAGGTTATAGATGGCCCTGATTGCTCGTTTTTGCAAGATGAATATAGCATTAATGCCAGCCGCTAATCCCCACAAAAGAATGCCATATGACATAATGCTATGGAAATAACTAAAGTATACAGTTCTAGCAGTATCAACATCTGTTAGCTGTCGTACTTTTCTAATAGCGTAGGAAGCAGAACTAAGCTTACCAGCTAATGTTGCGATATGCGCATGCCATTGAAGTTTCGAGTCTAAAGTTACACCCAGAAAGATCGTTGATTGTACTTAATCCAGTTTTTCGTTGTTGATTACAATTTCTACAGGTACCGTCTGTACATTTGGCAGAGAAAAAAGTACGCACTTTGTTTTCTTTGCATTAAGCTGCAAATTGTTAGAATTAAACCAACCGAGTACTTGTGACAGTGCTTTGTTTACATCGTCAAAATTGGTTTTGTTTCTGTCTATGTTAAATATTAAAGAAGTATCATCTGCAAACAACACAATATCACAGAAGTGATACACAATAGCAAAGAAAGGCAAATCATTCATATAAACCAAAAATAGAAAAGGGCCTAAAATAGAGCCTTGAGGTACGCCTAGTTTAATCTGAGAGCCGTTTGATTTCACTCCATTAATGTCAACTGTCTGAGTTCTGGAACTGAGATACGACAGTATTAGTTTCTGGGCATTATTTTTTACACCGTAATGATTTAGCTTCAACAGCAGCGTCCGGTGATCAACACAATCAAAAGCCTTGGATAAGTCACAAAATATTCCAAGAGTATTTTGCGACTTTTCCCAGGCATCAAACACATGCTTTAAAAGTGCAACCCCAGCATCCGTGGTTGACTGACCCTTCATAAATCCGAATTGTTTGCTATGCATGAGATTGTTTAATGAGAAATGAGACAATAATTGCTCTAGTATTATTTTTTCAAATATTTTGCTTAAGGCGGGTAATATTGATATTGGTCTATAATTGCTTGGGTCTTCTTTGTTTCCTGATTTAAATAAAGGTATGACTTTGCTAAATTTCATTAAATCAGGAAAAATTCCTTGAGCGATACACTGATTAAATATAATAGCAAGATAAGGGGCAATAGCATGAATAATGTTTTTAAGTACAGTAACAGATATGCCCCATAAATCAGTGGTAGTTTTCATTTTAAGTAAATTAAATGTTTTGATTATATCGCTAGAATTAATTTCTTTAAAATTAAATAATGAACTACATATCAGATACATGTTTTTCAAGAACCGAGACAGCAGAAGCTGGTGAAGAATTCAAATTAGAGGTATATTTACAAAAAAGTTATCAAAAATATTAGCAATTTCTGTTTCAGAGTTTATTCTTGCGTTATTAATGTTAAGCGCTAGACGGTTGTCATGTTGTTTACCTTTTCCGGTTTCACGCTTAATAATATCCCAAGTTGTTTTGATTTTATTATTTGACTTTTTAATTTTATCCTTTAAAAAGATTGACTTTGCTTTAGAACATGCTTTTTTGAAAATCTTAGAATATTGTTTTACATGTTTTACGAAACGAGGGCTGTGATTAGTTTCTCTTAATTTATATAGTTCATACAGCCTGTTTCTACTTTTATAAATACCTGTCGTAGCCCATTCGCAAAACTTTAACTTCTGGGTGCATTTAATCGTTTTAGACTTAAAGATATTATTGAACTCATTCGTTACTAATTCAAAAAGGGTTCCATAAAGCGCATTAGGATCATCATGCACATATGGCATCATAGAAACTTTATCAGCTACATTATTTTCAAAATTACGTAGTCGCGTTTTTGTAACGGGCCTGCATTGTACACTTTTAGGTGCATCAACAATATCTAATTCATAGGATACCTTTAATCCGTAGTGGTCGGATGTAATATTTTTAACGACTAGTTTGTTAGTCGGATCAGACTCCGAAAAAACATTATCTATGCAAGTGGCTGAATGAGATGTTACCCTTGTGGGCTCCAAGAACTGATTAATTAAATTAAAAGAATTGAACAAAGTTAATATTTGTGTAGTCAATGCACAGCTTTCAAGAATATCAACATTAAAATCGCCACATACTGCTATTGGTTTATTTTTAACTTTAACTTATTCAACACATTCTCCATCACCGATTCAAATGATTCAAAATTACCTTTAGGTGGTCGGTATACACATACAATGACTAAGCTTTTTAATTCTACACATGACAGCTCGACATGACGTTCTATAGAAAGGTTTACAATATCCTTTCTTTCTCTGTAGCTTATATTATTTTTTACGAAAATTTGATGGGACTCGAACCCCAGCCTTTCGCTATCTGGGCGACTGTTCTAACCACTGAGCTACGGACTCGTTAAGCTTAGTGGTTAGAGCAGTCGCCCGGACAGCGAAAGGTCGTGGGGTCGTGTCCCAACGGAACTGGTTGTGAGACATGTCGATTTTTCTAAATACTTCATTTTAAATTTTCAATAAGTAATAAAAAAGCATTTTGAATGCAAAAAAGAAAAATTTAAATAACTTGTATCAAAGTTGCTACATACTAGGCTAAACGAAATATTTTGCATTTGTGAGATGATCATTTTGACCTTTGACACAAAAATCAATTATTTATTATTTACGTCAGGTGGAACGCACAAAGGAGCTGGTAAGCAAATTGACTTCAAAATACTCAGATGACCGAATTTCTACTGAACTGGACCATTTTGGCCGAAGCCTAGACCGGAATCACATGAAGTTTGTCCCACTGGGTTTATGCACTTTGGGACGATCGCTTCTAGTTTCGGTGGGTAAATGTACGCGTTCATCGTTGCTATACATTTATATCTATTCATTTCATTTGAGATCTTTACTTTAATGCCTAATTAATTTGTTTTTTTAAACATATGAATTTTTGAGGACCTTACCTTTGTTTTTTCGAAATAAAAGTAAGTGGGTGGAGTGCGTTTGGAAAACCCTTTATTAACAACAGCAAACGTCCATATGTATGTACAATTGCCATCACATATATCGTAGCGGGTGAGAAACTCAAATATTTCTGAGAAGAATTTAATTTCAATAACTTCGGAACACTCAACGAGGTAAAAATATCGAAAATCATAGATCGTAAAAGGTAGGTACCGACCCAGTCAGGGTGATCATAAAGATCTAAAGATTTGTGAAAAATATACCTTAATTTTGTAACCCACAGATTAAATTCGTAACCATTTTCACATTTAAGTTGGCAAATACGACCTCGCCCGCTCCTTTAAACTATCTGATAGCGACGGTATTTTTTTTTTATCACAACTGTGTAGCACTTAGCCTTCATCGCCACCTGATGATAAGTGGTGATAAGGCTGAAGGTGGAAGCGCATTACTCCCGGAATCTTCAATCACTGAGGAACTGGCTATCTTATCTCTAACTGCCGGAACACAATAATGCTGAAAACATCATTGTTATGGCGTCAGACTTAGATAAGATGGTGGTAGCCAGGCGGACTGGGAACAAGTCCTACCTCCAACCAAACTGTATACAATATGTGACCCCACTGGGAATCGAACCCGGGACCTCTGGGTCTGAAAGCGGTGGCATGAACCACTAGACCACAGAGGCGGTTAAAAGATTGCCCTTGACGACTTTCTTGCCGGTTCTTCTCGCAAGATCTTCCGCCGTAGGATTTGCGAACCGATGGCGTAGTTTCTTTTACGTTAATAAGTATTGTACAACTCAATCTAATCTGAATAAGCAAATTTGATTTTGATTCTGATTAGTTTCTACTTGAGCAACTAAATACGTGACACGCTCCTTCTTTAGTTTTTCGAAAGTACATCTAGGGAAAATTGTAATACAAAAAAACCACACAGCCCTACAGTAGACGGGACTCAAACCTGCTCCCCAGAAAATCCGGTCCACTACTCTAACTTACCAATTTAGCCCTTCGGTAGCTTGAAAGCTGGTATAAGTAAATGAATTTCTTACAACCTTATGAATTATCTAGCTCTTATGTAGTTTTCATTAAGAAACTGTGCTGTGGGAACTAAACAACGGATAAATATATATACTTATACAGGGCGTCCGAAAATTAACTCGCATGGAGGGAAAGTACCTTAAATACTGAAGATATAAAATTTTACTGAAAGGACACTTCATTTTTATTTTAAAAAGAAAACGAACTGCATTCAAAGAATTTTGAGTAATCAACTGTCTGAACTGGGAATCGAACCCACCGAATGTAAAAAAAAATATTTCTGTAATTGAATTGTACCGATCGAAAGGCTCGATCATACCTTATCATTTTTTTTTAATAACATAGCATCTTAAATAAAAGGATGACTACGAAATTTAACATTTAATGTTGAATAACAAGTTTGTGCAGCGTTATGGATAGCCTTTCCTGTGACTGTCGTGCTCAAAACTGTAACATTTCAATGTATTACTAATGAGTGAAAATTGGAGCAATTATCATAAAGTGTTTGATAAAGTTATAATGTGTTAAGTAACACCAGCTCGATTGGTTTAAAATGTTTGAATAGTTACTTTGGTGCGGTCTATTCCAACATATGGCATTGTCGTGGGACGCCCCCAGGGCTTCCAATGACTATGTCACATGGTGGCATAGTCCACACCAAATACTGTAGATAAAAAGTTTTATTGAAATAGGACTTTATTTTTATTTAAATAACAATAGAACTGCATGTCTAAACCGAGAATCGAACCCGCACGAAATTATTCAAACTTTTTAAAACCAATCGAGGTGGTGTTACCTATCACATTATCAAACACTTATGATAGGGAATTAGGTATAATTGCTCCAATCTTCACTCATTAGTAATACCTACATTGAAATGTTAAAGTCTGTATTGAGCACGACAGTCACAGAAAAGGCTATTCATAACGCTGCACAAACTTGTTATTTAACATTAAATGTAAAATTTCGTAGTCTTCCTTTTATTTAAGATGCTATGTTATTTAGAAGAAATGCTTAGGTATAATCGAGTCTTTCGATCGGTACAATTAAATTAGAGAATTTTTTTTTTATACATTCAGCGGGTTCGATTCCCAGTTCAGACAAGTGATTATTCAAAATTCGGTGAATGCAGTTCGTTTTCTTTTTAAAATAAAAATGAAGTCTCCTTTCAGTAAAATTTTATATCTTCAGTATTTAAGATACTTTCCCTCCATGTGAGTTAATTTTGGGACGCCCTGTATATCTTTGTTTGTAAATACATACTTAATATACATAGAAAATACCCAGACCAAGATCAATAGACATGTTCATGCACAGAAATATTTGCCTTGTTCGGAAATCGATCCCGAGACCTCTGACGCAGAATTTCCTACCCCTGCACCAAATCAGTCGTCAAAAAATATAAAGTAATTTTAAAGTAATAACCCTTAGCAATTGTAGTCTATCCGCAGTTTCATGAGAACTTAGATTCTTGCCTCATTACATTCAACAACCATAGTAGAATTAATTGTGTATTTTTCCCTGAATACTTTTATTGTCTTGCCTCAATTGTTGATTTTTTTTTTCAGTTATTTGCAACCAGTACTACCTATGTGGTCATCATTATACAATTTCAGTCTTAAAGCGTTGGCCAAACGGATGTAATCTTGCCTTCCACCCGATGTAAACATCCGATTGTTTTGCGTCAAGACGGATTACATCCAAGCGCCAACACGCTCGCGACACTCGCTCTTCCTCCAAGGTTGTGGAAGGTCGAACAAAATTTTGACTACATCTATCGGGTAGCTGGGTGGATAATGGAAAGCCAGTAAGTCAATTCAGTTCAGTCAATCACTACTGACTGAAGAAATAAAAAGAATGCGTTGTTTTTTAATTTTTATAAAACATTCACTGGGTAGGTATAATAAATATGTTATGTACTTCGAGGTACCAAAACACTTGAAGTTGTCAGTCTCACCTAAGATAATAAATTATTTAAAATCTATTGAGCATACATAATACATGTAACTATGTACTTTATTTAAAAGATATGTGTAGTATTTGTTGTCGTTAAGGTTTTACTTGAATAATACTACGGACTGCACTTGACTTACGTTTAATGTAGGCAATCCAAAAAGCATTCCATACAAGCATAGGTAGAAACGAAAGCACTATTCTATGGTTTGCACAAGCAGAACGTAAACACAAATGATAAAAAGGCGGGAAACGCTAGGCAAATGAATAAGGAGTGAACTCAAAGACGTCTGGCAAAGCACTGGTGCGCGCGCGCCGCCGAGAGCGGGGCGCATCGTTTTTTTATAGCTGGTTTGGTGAACAAAAGAAACCGATAAGCGCGCATGCGTCTCGGGAGCTGCGATACAAATTGAGGTAAGTTAATTTATAGCATTTCTTGGGTTTTACAATTTCTGTTTTTATAGTTAAAATTAATTTGAATTAAATCTATTACAATAATATTATGTTAATCTAATGAAATTATAATAGTTGTATAAATGTATATATATGATTTAATTATAAGTTTTAATGTAAGTAATGAAGTTATATAATTTTGAATTTATAGTTTTAAGTTATACTATTGCTTAATATTAAATGTATGTAATGAATCAGTTATACAATATTATTTTAATACTAATATAATTAATTCCGTTTCAGATGCAACGCCACAATATGTATTATTAATGAAATTGTGTCTATTGCATATTTTTGATGATACTCTTTTTTAAATACAGGCAAACAATGTCCATTAATAAGCTGATGTTATGTGAGTATTAAAAAAGTTTATTTCAAAAACTCAAGCAACCAACTCAAATCGTAAGGTGTCTCAAAACGCAATTGTCTACGATCGACCATTATGATAACATTGATATTGGATTTATTAAATACATCAATAATAAATTTTCATCCCATCTATTCAAAAAGCGATGATTGTATAGCTAATAACAGTCAGTCATAGTCATAAATTTTTTATTCATATAGATTAAATTTTTTTACCTACCACCTGTTATGGACATCTTTTAACTGACAAGCAAAACAGGCGAAAAAAACTCATCAGCTTTAACAGAAGCTTTAAGCTTTAACAGCTAGCAGCAGCTAGCAGCTTTAACAGAGTCCAAAACGATTCATTGTTCACCTGTTATGACAAGAGGGTAACAATGAGACTTGAATTTAGAAAATAAATAAAGAAGCATTGGTCGGAGAGTAGCAAAGGGTGTAAAGGACTTAAAAAAATTCAACTGATTTTGTATGGGGCCGGGCCTTGTAAAATTTTCAAAATTAATGTTATAACAATAAATTTTCAATAGGTAATGAATTTTATAAAAATGAGAACATCTTGTAAACGGTGCGTTGTAGCTAAAATCTATTAAAATTTTCAACCCCCTATGGAAGTAAAGTGAAGTTCATGAGTAGCTCGCGTTCAGTTGGCATTATCGAGAAACGATTTCTTATTATTGATCTGCCCAAGCCACATCACGATGTAGCCAAAAGCCGGTAAAAAGTTATTTTAAAATCATAACCCTTAGTACTTTTAGTATCCGCAGTTTCATGAGAATTTTGTCTTTAGTCTTTAGTCTTTAGAAATTATTTATTTATAGGGAAAATTGTAATTGAAAAAAACCACACAGCCCCACAGTAGATTTCGAACGGGATTAAAACCTGCTCTCCAGAAAATCTAGTCTAATACTCTTAAGTTGCCGATTCCCGAAAATAGGGTATTTTAAATTATGGATTACTTGCAAACCACAAGTACTCAAAATTTGGAAAAAATATATGTTATTTTACAGTTACTTATCTAGTGCTTCCGGCCGTTTTTTTTAACTGTGTCAAATAAAATCCCAAACATCCGTCTAATCGTAATCCAAATATCCTATTACTTGCAGTATAAGTAAGTACTTGGTTTTAGTTAATGAAAAATATTCGAAAATAATTGTCTTTGAAGAGTTGAGGGATTCCGGCCGTCATAAGTTTAAAATTCTTTTTATTTAATTTTTAATTGAATTTTAAGTGATTTTTGATTCGCGGGGCGCTCGCGAGTTCACAGTTTACTGCCGGCTGCCGTTGCGTCCGCGTGAAGTGTATCGCGCGCGGCCGAGCAAGCGTTATCATACCTATTTCGGTCGGGAATCATCGCCTTAAGACTCACCAATTTAGCCCTCCGGTAGCTTAAAAGTCGATAAAAAGTAATGTTAAAATCATAACCCTTAGTACTTTTAGTATCCGCAGTTTCATGAGAATTTTGATTCTTGCCTCATTACATTCTACAGCCATAGCAGAATTACTTATTTTATTAAATTCCCCCTCCTTTTATTGTCTTGCCTCAATTGTTGTTATTTTTTTTTTCAGTTAATTGCAACCAGTTTTACCTATGTGGTCATCATTATACAATTTCAATCTTAAAGCGTTGGCCAAACGGATGTAATCTTACCTTCTACCAGATGTATACATCTGATTGTTTTGCGTCGACACGGATTACATCCAAGCGCCAACACTCTCGCGACACGCACTCTTCCTCCTTCGTATTTTTTTGAGGTACCTTAACACTTCAAGTTGTCAGTCTCACCTTTTTTTTAGATAATTAAAATCTATTGAGAATACATAATACATGTAATTATGTACTTTATTTATAAGATACTTATGTATAATAAATGAAAATTTTGTCTGTTGCATATTTTTATTAATTCTTTTTTTAAACACAGGCTAGCACTTGATGTGATTGATCAAAAATCTAATTTCGAAAATGCTTAATAACCAACTCAAATCCTAAGGTGTCATCACAAAACGCGATTGTCTACGATCGAACATTATGAGAACAATGATATTGGATTTGTTAAATACATGAATAATAATATTTTCATTCCATCTATTCAAAAAGCGATGATTATATAGCTTTTAACAGGGTCCAAATCGATCCATTGTTAACCTGTTATGACAAGAGGGTAACAATGCGATTTGAATTTTGAACATAAAAATGAAGCATTGTTTGGAGAGTAGCAAAGGGTGTGCAGGACTTAAAAAATTTCAACTGATTTTGTATGGGGCCGGGCCTTTTCAAAATTAATGTTATAACAATAAATTTTCTATAGGTAATGAATTTAAAAAAAATGAGAAGATCTTGTAAACGGTGCGTTGTAGCTAAAATCTATTAAAATTTTCAACCCCCTATGGAAGTAAAGTGAAGTTCATGAGTAACTCGCGTTCAGTTGGCATTATCGAGAAACGATTTCTTATTATTGATCTGCCCAAGCCACATCACGATGTAGCCAAAAGACAGTAAAACATTTCACGAAATGTAACCATTTCATGCCATTGAACAATTTTACGACCTGTTTTGTTTTTTATAATCGTCGTTCGAACTCGACCTTTGTTTAGAACAATTAGTGCGGTCCATTCGAAATAATTTTTTTTACATAGTTATCGAAGAAATAGGTAACATACAAAAAGTAGAATCTTCATAAAAAAACTATCGAATAAAAGTATAACATACAAATATAAAACGTTTTTAAAATGATTTTGAAAAAAATATTAAGAACCTATCTATCTACCTACATCCGTTCGCTATCCGGTCTAATTAAAAGAAAATATTTCTTTCGGATCACATATTATATTGTATTTTCACAGTAAATACGTAAAATTTATTTCTCTTTTGAACATCGAAAACTGCATACAAAACATATAAAAATTGCAATACTTACCTAGTTACAAAAAACAATGGGTAGTCGCAAATGGCATTATAAGATGCCATCGGTCGTCTTGGGCTTGGCTCAGTGGCCGTACTCTGAAACACAAAATCCGAAATTTCGGTAGCCTCGCCCCTTTCACTCGATACTGTCCCAACTAGAAAGTGAGAGAGACGGGTACACCAAAGTTTCGGAAGTTCGTTTCAGAGTAGGCGCTCAGGCTCGGCTTGGACCCCGCACGGTGTAGCGTGAGTCATCCTTTATCTGTAATAAGTGTCTTTAACCATTGAGTAAATAGAAAAAAACTAATATTTACCTCTTACCAATGAATTTGACAGTGTTGTATGTACACTTTGGAAAATAAATCAGTGCGAGCAAATATTTTGAAGCATTTATTGTTTGTTTTAGATGTGTTCATAAGGTTGTTGAATCATTAGGCCTAAAAATTGTAGAGTGCCGTGCCTACCTATTGTCTTTTGATCTAGATATTAACGGAAAGCTGGAGCCTAGTCTCGTTATTATTACTCATTGCTTTTTAACTAATTTTATCAATAAAGGTTCTTATGTGTAGTTTGCTCAAGTTTGTCTAATTACTTTTTAATAATTATTTTACCTTTTCCTTCTACTTAAATATTACTTGTATCCACAATGATGGGACCAGTAGCAACTCCTAAGTATCAAAGGCGGTCAGGAGAAAAAATTGAATGCACCATTTCGGGTGCTATGCACTGGGTTTTAAGGTTATCGCAACTACTGTGTGTTGCACCCGTAAGAATGCAACGAGAGGGTGACGTGTGGCGAGTCAAATATGCACCAAAACTGAGCATCGTGCCTGCAGTAATCGTGATATTATCAAGTAAGTTTTGTGTATTTAAATCATTAGTAAATATAATTATGTTAAAGAATTTGTTGTGAATGCCAATTAAGAAGCTACGCCATCGGTTCGTAAAGATTTGGGCTTTGCGGCCGAAGACTTTGTGACAAGAACGATCGGCTAGATTTTAACCGACTTCTTAATCAAAAAGGCGGAGGTTCTCTATTCGTCTGTATGTATGTTTTTTTTTTTTTTTTGTGTATGTCCACCGATTACTCGAAGACGGCTGAACCGATTGAAATGGTTCAAACGTTATTACATCAGGTTGGTTTTCAAGTTGGTCCCATTTTTTTTTAATTTTGAAATCGGTTCAGTAGTTTTCAGGAAATCTTGAAAATACTGTCGTTTTCGTTACCACTTTATGTGACTTTAATACGTATCTTTGGGCATAACTCCTTTGTTTATACACCGATTTAGATGATTCTTGTTTTGTTAAAAAGGGGATACCTCAAGGTATTTTAACCGACTTCGAAAAAGGAGGTTTTCAGTTTGATCACATACCTATTTACCAGAAAACACGTAAATTGCCTGCACGATGCACTAAAAAGAGTGAAATAAAAATTATTTTTATAAAAAAATAAAACCGCCTTCAAAAAAACCACATCAAAAAAGTAAGAAATAATTCCTCACCAAATAAATAACGTAAGTACGTACTTTGAAGTCGGGCGGGTTTAAACAAAAACAACAAGAAATTGTACATGTTTCACTCCCGACTTCAAAGTACTTACGTTATTTATTTGGTGAGGAATTATTTCTTACTTTTTTGATGTGGTTTTTTTGAAGGCGGTTTTATTTTTTTATAATTTAAGAGGTCTTTCTATTATCGTTCTTTGAGCTTCGGAAATAAGCGCTGAAATCCAATTTGTGACATTTTGTATAATGCATGTGGCTGGCTGGATAACGGACAAATTCACGACATTGTCTCTTCAGCAATTTTATTTTCTCCATTGCTGGGACTAAAGCCCGAATTCTCGAACGCAAATCAAATTTGGGAGCGTCTCAAACATCATGGCATCTCTTTCATACGTTTGACATTTAAAGCGACAGGGCCATGCTTGACACGCTCCCAAAGTTAAGTAGCGTTCGAGTATTCGGGCATAAGTCTGCCTTATAGTCTAGTACTTATAGAGAAGGCAAGAAGTTGACAGATGAAATACAATTACATGATATCACCAGAACGTAATCACTCGAATAAAATAATTTTTCCCGCGCTCTTGAGATAAATTTACTTTTTTAGGTACCGCCATGCAATTAATGGAGTTTATACCCACCCTATCGGAATTTGGTTCTCCGAGTGCACAACGGCTAAAAACCAGATTAACTATTTTATCCGTTATGTACATCGTTACACCGTTGACTGCAATTATCACTGTTAGTAGTTCTTGGCAAAGATTGAAATATATCATACAGTGTCTGGAACATCTCCAACAGGTAAAGGACGGATTGTTTTTTTTTGTGAATTTTTGTTAGGTGGACCAAGCGTGCAAAGTGCAAACACTGCCTATATCTCTGCTCTGTAAAAATTACTAAATCCTCTTGTTTAAGATGAGAGCGGCTATGGGCAACGATTACAACATAAAGAAGTGTTTGGAAAAAAGAAATATGATTGCTTTTACTGTAGTAGTTATGTATTCTGTAGGAACATTCGCTATCTTTTTATGTATGCGAATCAACTCCAGTGGTAAGTATATAAGTTACTCCCAACGAGGTACCTAATCAAAGCACAATAACTAAGTTGCTATTTCTATAGCACCAAGTCATTGAAAAATATCTTAGTTCCTCGAAATATCACGACAGACGACACCATCTCATCCTTCGTCACGGACTCGTCGAGAGCCGAAATTTGCACACCAGCTGTGAGCTCTGGGCGGCTAACTTCACCCTCATCTTAGAAGATCTCGCGGAGTTGCATCACCCGCGCCCCTGTCCGCGACTCCCTCATTCACACCCCTTCCTCTAAACCTACGTCTTTTAGAAGCTTCTTCTGTTGCTCCACAGGGGATTGTGTCAGCTTAACAGGGGTTGACACCAGTGCTTTTTTCTTTTTTCATCCAACAGCCTGCGACCAGGTCTCTTGCGAGGGGCCTGTGGGCAGTTGCGCACTTATCTCAGCTTAGGTCACCGTCTGCGTAGGGACCCTGGGGGAAACCGTCTTAAGGCCTCTTAGCTCCTTGTCTAACATACTCTTCATGGAGAAGAGAAGGGAGCTCTGCATCTCCTCCATGAGGGCTTTAGTCGTCTGACGTTCACGACTCTCCTGCTCACGGCAATTTGCCTTTAAGATAGCAACTTCTTTCTTTAAAGCGGCAGACTACCTCCGCAGAGCCTCAATCTGCTGTAAGTATTCTTGGCCTTGCTGCTCCAGGTCAAATAAGCGCCTCTCCTATATCATCTTAGCGGACAAGGTCCGGTTTTAGGAGTCTCATACTTTGTCCCAGTTTCCTCAACAGATTGATTTGTTTGCTAATTTTATAGGAAAGTTCATCTTTCTTTTCCGTGTATTCGGGATCCATTGAGATATCCGCCTCTTTGTTGCCTGACGTGCTGGCAACTTCAGTACCTTTCTTCTGTTGATTGCCTTTATGGCCACAGTTTTTCGTCTTACCCTGGGCAAGGTCCATCCTCTCTAAAATGAATTTTAAGTTTTTATAATAACCATTCGTATTTGAATTCATACCGAAGATATCCCGGACGTCAGCCTGTACGAGATTAGAATGGCTCTCAAGCAGCTTAAAAACAACAAGGCGGCGGGCGATGACGGAATCACAACAGAGCTTCTAAGAGCGGGCGGCAAGCCGACACTTAAAGTCCTCCAGAAGCTTTTCAATTCAGTCATCTTGAGGGCAAAACGCCAAAGGCATGGGGCAGAAGCGATGTGATGCTGTTTTTCAAAAAGGGTGATAAAACTCTCTTGAAGAACTATAGACCCATCTCGCTTCTGAGCCATATCTATAAGCTGTTTTCGAGAGTCATTACGAATCGTCTCGCTCGCAGGTTCGACGACTTCCAACCTTCCGAACGAGCCGGGTTCCGAAAAGGCTACAGTACCATAGACCATATTCATACGCTGCGGCAAGTTATACAGAAGACCGAAGAGTATAACTTGCCACTTTGCTTGGCGTTCGTGGACTATGAGAAAGCCTTTGATTCGATTGAGACTTGGGCGGTGCTGCAGTCTCTCCAGAGGTGCCAAATAGACTACAGGTACATCGAGGTGCTAAGGAACTTATACCAAAACGCCACCATGTCGGTCCGATTACAGAACCAGAGCTCTAATCCTATCCAACTACAGCGAGGTGTGAGACAGGGAGATGTCATCTCTCCCAAACTGTTCACAGCTGCGTTGGAGGATATTTTTAAACTGCTGGACTGGAAAGGATGCGGCATCAACATCAATGGCGAGTACTTAACGCACCTACGGTTTGCCGATGATGTAGTTCTTATGGCTGAGACCTTGGAAGACCTGAACATAATGCTTGAAGATCTCGGTAATGCTTCGTAAAGAGTGGGTCTTAAGATGAATTTCGACGAAAAGTCGAAAATCATGTTCAATGCCTATGTTGCACCCGCTCCAGTTAATGTTGGGAACATTACACCCGAAGTTGTTGACCACTATGTTTACCTAGGACAGACGGTCCAGTTAGGTAAGTCCAACTTTGAGGAAGAGATCTCTCGTCGAATCTAGCTCGGATGGGTAGCGTTTGGGAAGCTCCGGCATATATTCGCGTTCGAAATACCTCAATGTCTCAAGACGAAAGTCTTTGACCAGTGTGTGCTGCCAGTAATGACGTATGAAGGTGAGACGTGGTCTTTTACTATGGGTATCATAAGAAGGCTCAAAGTCACCCAGCGAACAATGGAGAGAGCGATGCTTGGTATTTCCCTGCTCGATCGAATCAGAAATGATGAGATCCGCAGGAGAACTAAAACAACCGACTTCGATCGAAGGATTGCATCATTGAGGTGGCAGTGGGCGGGACACATAGCGCGGAGAACCGATGGCCGTTGGGGTGGAAAGGTTCTCGAATGGCGACCGCGTACCGGACGACGTTCCGTGGGCAGGCCTTCTACAATGTAGACCGACGATTTGGCCAAGATCGCGGGAAGCCGCTGGATACGGGTTGCGCAGGACCGATCGTTGTGGAGATCCTTGGGAGAGGCCTATGCCCAGCAGTGGGCGTCGTTCGGCTGACATGATGATATTTGAACCCACGAGAATATGAGAATCGACAGTCTACCCGGGCAAAGATCCCAGTACCTGGGTAACAGGTTCGGTATTTGGCAGACACCTCTGCCTGCCACCTTCAGGCGGTCCGACGCCTATTATATTTATAGTGCTTTACTCCACGCGGCCCCCGTGTTAATACAACGACAGCCCTGTTCCTGTTCTGCTTACAGGGTTACGGTATGATCTTCCATTTGATAAGGCGTTTCGCTCCCCGCGGCCCCCGTTCCTGCACTAGGTACAAGGTTACGGTATAGTCCTGGTTTTGTTTCGCGCCGGCCAAAGCCGGTAACCACCTTCCACTGGGTGCCGTTCCCCTATCCACCATCTGGGAGACGCGCTCGGTCTCGGATTCAGGAACCGCATCACTCGCGTGAGGCCGAGAGATATTTAGTAGCCTGGAGAGGAACATAGGCTACTTTTTATCCCGGAAAAATATCAAATTCCCGCGGGATAACGTCGTTTAGTCCACGCGGGCAAAGCCTCTGGCGGAAAGCTAGTGCACCATATACCTACTGAAAGGGCAACGCGGAAATCTATTGGGTATGTATGAGCTAGCTATAGGTCGTCAAAGTTTGAATGAAAAAATCTTGACTTACAAGGACTCTTTTTAAAAAGCACATATTTTACGCAATATATTTTTATTTTTATTTATTTTAAATGAGAACAGTGTCTAAGAATAGTGCTGCAGCTGAGAAAAAAACTGCTTTTCTTTTCTTTGGTTTTTTTAAATCACAGCATTTAAAAATGTCTAATGCTGTTTTTCTTGAGTTTTATGCCAATAACATAAAGAACTTTTTTTTTGCACGAATGAGCTGTCAGAGTCTCCATTTCAATCCATCAAGATTTTTTCATACAAATTTAGACAGCCTATAGCTCATACACCCCATTGATTTCGGCATTGCCCTTTCAGTGGGTAGGTATATTGTAAATTACTAAAATCTTAGTAGGTCTCACATAGTCAAATTATGTTTTTTCCAGACCATAAATTTTGTCAATTTTGTAATGCTTGCTCTTATCTGTAATGTCATCCCAACATAAAAAAAATCTATTGCTTCATTTAAGATATACAGAAACAGTTATTTGATGCAAATCAGACATATAAAGTAAATATCCGTATTTTATTTTTAGGTATTTCAGCGTTGACAAATTTCGGTTCTATTATTCAGCTCATGATGATATTATGTGTAATACTGCAATTCAAAAACAGTGTATTGGAAATACATATAGTTCAGAAGATAATGAATGATATGCTAGACCACATTTTGTATCCAGTCCATGCGAAAATACATAGGAAAAAGTGCCTTGTTGGTAAGGATTAAGAGGAATGTGTAGACAGCGGTTTCTATACAAACAGCGATTACGTGTTCCACCCTCTAAATCTTAACATACAGCAATGAATTTTCGGTATGTTGTTGAAATTCATTTAAAGAACTAGGGCTGTACGTTTTTTTAAATATTTATTGTAGATTAGAAAATTTGACGTTTATATATTTTGTGCCCAGATAAATCAGAAGCATGTGAATCAGTAATAAAATTGAAATATGTAAAACTTTAAGTAGATAAGCTCTCTGTTAAGAAAATATTAATTTTAACAGCTACAATATAATCAGTTTTTATATAAAACAATCCAAACTTCATATTATTATGCCATATTACGTTTTATGGAGTTTGAAGTTCTGTTAATTGATTTTAATTTATTTGGAAAATTGAAGGCTGTACAAAGATAAATAATAACTATTATATTGTGGTTAATAAGACAAGAACAAGGAAAGTTTCGCTTTAAATTAACTTAATTCGTACTGGAAAGGGGGTAAACTAGTTGATTTTATGATTCATATAGCATTTTTACCCTATGAATCAGGCACAGAAAAATCAGGATTTAGCCTACTATCATGCTTAACTCATCATACATACATACTTAAGGAAGAATTGTCATTTTTCTACGTGAGCCCTTAACCCAAAATCATCACACGAAACACAGATAGAAGTTGTAAAATAACAAAATAAATATTATAAAGTTAACATAATAATCAGTCTGTCGCCAGAACCAAGCACATATAAATCAGACATTTTCCTCCGTAACACAACGATCTAGGCAACTATCCGACCAACCACCTTTTAGCTCGTCCATTGCACACCTGGCTTCACACTACGCAGGAATACAGGCTTTCATTATTAATACATGACCGACCAAACACGATCAAGTGAAGCGTACGCCATTTGAATCAGTATTATATGCCGGACACTTCTTTTTTATTTATTTATACAAAATCTAAGGTTGTTATAACTAATACACATATTTTTGTACCAGGGTATCTCATTTCTTTTCGATATAATTATAATTTATATTGATTTATCGAAGGAAATATGCATAATCGACCATTTTGTTCCGGAAAATGGCAAACAGACGCGCTATATGAATCAGTAGAATGCACTACATATATTTTTAGTATGTACTTAGACGGCAATTGCTTCAAAAATATAATTTGTTCAAGTTAGCGATAAAGCTAAACAGTACACAAAAAAATGCATACCGTTTTGTTAGATAGTTACAAAAATATACCCAAGGACATTTTTTTTCTTCTCTAAAGAACTACCCAAAACGTTATCGCCATTTGTATGGAGACAGCTGCCTACACTCCTCAGTATTTAAAAACAGGTTCTTGCATATCAGATAGGTATGCAAAATCTAAAATGGTGATGATAATGTTCGGCCGAATTCGGCTATGGCGACTGTTTCAGTCTTCGTGATGATGTCTCCGATGAACTCACATGTGGCTTTCTAGATTCTAGTGAAAGCATGTTGCAGTCGGAGGTAACCCAGCCTCCCAACAGAGGTGACTTTGATGCGAGCTTGGTTTCCAACCGCGGATGTTTTGGCTTCACGAGTTTACATCCAACACGCTCGCCTTTTTTGCAATATCACATGCCGTTGTTTCTACAAAAATAAAGGCACATGTGGGCTCCTACCGCCTGCCGCAGCACAACGGCCTTTAGTTGAATGCAACCCGGAGGACAGACGGATCTAATCCACGCACTCTAACTGCGGATTAGAGCGCGCGCCCGTCCTCCAAGGTCGTTAAAGGTCAAATTACAATTCATTTAAAAATCTTAGTTTAGTCATATACGTCGTCTTCCATGGTATCTACCTCGCTCGACACACCGTAGATATTTTATGTTAAAGGTGGTTTAATAATGACTGTATAGGTACCGCTGCTTAATTCTATTAATATACCTTTTATACTAAACGCTACAGTAAAAAAGATACATTTCATAATACTAAAAAACATCAACATTAACTATTTTTAATGAACCCTACTGCTAAGAAACACTATTACTAGTTATTAACTAAGTATAACGTGCTGTGGGACTCAAAAACAACATTATTTGAAAATCGCAACCTTTATTTTGAATCGTCTCGTTCGAATCCAAAAAAATAAAACAAAAGATACAAAACAGTATTTGGTAAAATACTTAATTTATAGTTTATTGAAATTTTTGTTAGTTAAAATACTTCTATGCACTAGTGTCTAGTGTCACCAATGTTTTCATTATAATGTCATGATTTTCTCCAGATTGTAAAAAAAACGTTTTTTTCTAGCGCTATCACAGAAACGTCTATCAAAACGCATAGATGTAACGATAAGAGAACTGACTTCAGTATTTGTTTCTTTATGCAAATTAGCGGTAATGGTGACAAAAAGTACAGAATTTTGCATTATGTCTGCAGTAGTGTCTTGCTTCTGTCATATGATATCGATGACATATTTCTTTCTTAACCGATTGTGTAAGTATAACTTTATTTTAATGCTTTTGATAAAATCTAGACATATTGTCGTATGTCTCCGAAGTTCTATTAGTACCTTGATTTGTTTCAATCAAGATACGAACGCATAATAACAATGTGAAAATAGAATATTCGGGTTTGTCCTTGCATAAGCCGTAGGCACCTTTTAGTTTTAAATTAAAGATTTCATGATTATATAGATAATATCGTATTGGCACGTATTGGGATGATAATTATATCATAAATTCCCGTCGGTTGGTCAAGAAGATAGGCTACATAAAAGCGTCTGTAATATCTGATTGGGAGGTGCACAGATAAGCGCATTTAGACAATCAAACAAACTTAACCCTTAATTGGTCGCGTGGGATGTCTCGCACCCCAGTAAACGTTTTCAGACTTATCATTTTTTTAAACTAAACTTGTATTGAATGCGCTGTTCTTCCAGGTAACTTTGTAAATGAGTGTCAAGTTAATAATTCATTCGCGAGTGGAACTCGATTGTGAGCATGGTCTCCAAGCTCAATGCTTGGAGACCATGCTTGTGGTGCTCGATACCTCAAAAATGAATTTTGAATTATGTGACAATTTCACACGCCCCACGCAATTGCTTACGTAACTTATTAACTTATTATTGTGTAGCACTTAGCCTTCATCGCCAGCTGATGATAAGTGGTGATAAGGCTCAGCCTTATCACCACTCATCATCAGGTGGAAGCGCACTACTCCCGGAATCTTCAATCACTGAGGAACTGGCTATCTTATCTCTAACTGCCGGAATACAATAATGCTGAAAACATCATTGTTATGGCGTCAGACTTAGATAAGATGGTGGTAGCCAGGCGAACTGGGAACAAGTCCTACCTCCAACCAAACTGTATACAATATGTACCCCCACTGAGAATCGAACCCGGGACCTCTGGGTCTGAAAGCGGTGGTATGAACCACTAGACCACAGAGGCGGTTAAAAGATTGCCCTTGACGACTTTCTTGCCGGTTCTTCTCGCAAGATCTTCCGCCGTCGGATTTGCGAACCGATGGCGTAGTTTCTTTGTACAACTCAATCTAATCTGAATAAGCAAATTTGATTTTGATTCTGTTTAGTTTCTACTTGAGCAACTAAATACGTGACACGCTCTTTCTTTAGTCTTTCGAAAGTACATATAGGGAAAATTGTAATACAAAAAAACAACACAGCCCTACAGTAGATTTCAGACGGGGCTCAATCCTGCTCCCCAGAAAATCCGGTTCACTACTCTAACTTACCAATTTAGCCCTTCGGTAGCTTGAAAGTTGCTATAAATAAATTTCTTACAACCTTACCAATTATCTAGCACTTATGTAGTTTTCATTAAGAAACTGTGTTGTGGGAACTAAACAACGGATAAATATGTGTACTTATATACCTACTCTTTGTTTGTAAATATATACTTAATATACATAGAAAATACTCAGACCAAGATCAATAGACATGTTCATGCACAGAAATATTTGCCTTGTTCGGAAATCGAACCCGAGACCTCTGACGCAGAATATCCTACCCCTGCACCAAATCAGTCGTCAAAAAATATAAAGTAATTTTAAAGTAATAACCCTTAGGAATTGTAGTCTATCCGCAGTTTCATGAGAATTTAGATTCTTGCCTCATTACATTCAACAACTATAGTAGAATTAATTGTTTATTTTTCCCTGAATACTTTTATTGTCTTGCCTCAATTGTTGATATTTTTTTTCAGTTATTTGCAACCAGTACTACCTATGTGGTCATCATTATACAATTTCAGTCTTAAAGCGTTGGCCAAACGGATATAATCTTGCCTTCCACCAGATGTAAGCATCCGATTATTTTGCGTCGACACGGATTACTTGCAAGCGCCAACACGCTCGCGACACGCGCTCTTCCTCCAAGGCGTGGAAGGTCGAACAAAATTTGGACTACATCTATCGGGTAGCTGGGTGGATAATGGCAAGCCAATAAGTCAATTCAGTTCAGTCAATCACTACTGACTGAAGACATAAAAAGAATGCGTTGTTTTTTAATTTTAATAAAACATTCACTGGGTAGGTATAATAAATATGTTATGTACTTCGAGGTACCAAAACACTTGAAGTTGTCAGTCTCACCTAAGATAATAAATTATTTAAAACTTATTGAGAATACATAATACATGTAACTATGTACTTTATTTAAAAGATATGTATTATTAATGAAATTGTGTCTATTGCATATTTTTGATGATACTCTTTTTTAAATACAGACAAACAATCTCCATTAATAAGCTGATGTTAGTGAGCATTAAAAAAGTTTATTTCAAAAACTCAAGCAACCAACTCAAATCGTAAGGTGTCACAAAACGCAATTGTCTACGATCGATGGATTTATTAAATACATCAACAATAATATTTTCATCCCATCTATTCAAAAAGCGATGATTGTATAGCTAATAACAGAGTCCAAAACGATTCATTGTTAACCTGTTATGACAAGAGGGTAACAATGAGATTTGAATTTAGAAAATAAATAAAGAAGCATTGGTCGGAGAGTAGCAAAGGGTGTAAAGGACTTAAAAAAAATTCAACTGATTTTGTACGGGGCCAGGACTTGTAAAATTTTAAAAATATATATTATAAAAATGAGAATACCTCGCAAATTAGTGTGTGCGTAAAAATATATATTATTATATGTTTAAAAGGTATATATATTTAGAATCTACATAAAAACTTATTGAATAAAAGTAAAATAAACGAACAAATGAAACGTTTTTTTTAATTATTACATCCATCTGGTTTCCTATTCGGTTTGAATTTAAAAAAAAATATTTCTTCTGGATCACATATTATATTGTATTTTACAGTACGTAATTGTTTTTTTTGGATATCATACAAAACATATAAATATTGCAATAGTTACAAAAAAACAATGGGTGGGCGCAAATGGCATTATAAGATGCCATCGGTCGTCTCGGGCTCGGCTCAGTGACCGTACTGTGAATCGCAAAATCCGAAACTTCGGTAGCGCCGCCCCTTTCACTCGATTCTGTCCCAACTAGAGAGTAAGAGAGACGGGTATCTTCTTCTTCTTCTTATTTATTTATTTAAAACTAGCTGTTGCCCGCGACTTCGTACGCGCGGTGTAGTGACTTTTGTGTTAGTTTAGTTTATGTGTGTTTGTTGCCCAGATTTCATAACGCTCTTCTTGAAATCCTATTCTCTACTAAAACGGTCTAAAGAATATCGAATATGCAGGCTAGGGTATGAACATGGTATGTTGTTATCAAATGCTGCATGAACATAGTTGAGCCCTCATTCATAGATCTGTCCGTCTACCTATCAAGAAACTTTTTCTCAAGTATGCGTGGGAGGTATCAAGCTAAAATTTATGTTCTTACTTAGTAATGCATAATATCAGGCCAATCATATTTTTACTATAAAATGAAAAAGAGATTGTGTGTATCCATACTAATATTATAAATGTGAAAGGTTTGTTTGTTTATCCGTCTTTCACGTCAAAATTGATGCAACGGATCGACGTGACTTTTGGAATGGGAATAGTTTGGCAGCTGAAAAGTGACATACTAAAGGTCGTCACAGACGGTGAAGATACTATAATATTTTATCTTAACATAGAATATCGCTCGCCATATAATTCAATGGACCATCACACACGCCGAAGATAACATATATTTTCATATTAAGTATCTTAAGATGCTAGGCGATACGGCAAAATATATATTTCGTATGTTAAGATACGGAAATATATATTTTGCATGTTAAGATACTATCTTAACATGCGAAATATATATTTTGGATACGAAAAGATGTGTATACAGGTTGTCCCGTTTTCGGTGCTGGGCATAGAGAGAACTAGCGGCCCGCCCCGGCTTCGCACGGGTGGCCATTTATTTTTTAAACATTTTGGGATAAATACGAAAAAGTCAAAACATTTGTAACGATGCCGTTTCGTTCCAGTCATTATGGATGGTTAGAAACTCCATAGTGGCTGGAAAGTTTTATAGTTTTACGTACTGGCCATCAATTTTATGCTGTACCACTGTTCTTTCGTAATTATTCGCTCCACGTGCCCTATTCAGCATTTTGATTCAGTCCTACCAGAACAATCAAGCTGAACAGAGCTCGCGTGCGAGCTAGCGTACCAAAAATTTATAAGTGAAATGTAATAACTATTAAATAGCCAATTAATTAATTATAGTAACAGTTCCTATTCTTCATATTCTTTCATATTTCTAATCCTACTAATATTATAAATGTGAAAGTTTAGATGTTTGGCTGTTTGTTACTCAATCACGCCAAAACGGCTGAACGTAATCGGCTGAAATTTGGGACACTGATACTTTGTAGCCTGGACAGGAACATAGGCTATTTTTTATCCCGGAAAAATGTCACATTCCCGCGGGATAACTTCGTGTAGTCCACGCGGGCGAAGCCGCGGGCGGAAAGCTAGTTTACAATATTTAATAAAACAACTCTCCAAGTGCTGAAACAATCTTTTATTCTCTACAACATCTTCTAATTGAATACTATGCGGTGACTTCCCACGTTCCGGCTAGTGTACCGCTGGCCGACGAGGGGGTCCCGTAACACATTCATAATAAACGAAGAGTAAGTTTACACCTAGTTTAACCAAAAAGTTTGCTTAGAAATAATGACGCTTTGAAACGTCAAACGTAAGGAGTAGGTACCTACCTAATGATGATAGTATGATTTTCTATCCAAACTGATCTAGAGTTCGAATTAGCTATAGCAATTTTTATATCAAATTCCAGGTCAGAATCATCTTCTGATGAACTGTCCAATAAGTCTAATAGCAAATCCGAATTGCTCATTTTTGATCACCCTGTATAAGATGGTTTACAGAATATTCGTCCGCTACCTAGGACGGATATCAAGAGAGTGAAAAGATTCCAAAATATATCGTATCTTAACCGTGTGTGATAGTTTAAGATGCTATAATATTTTATCTTACGATATCTTAAGATAAAATATTATAGCATCTTCACCGTTTGTGACGCGCTTTAGGCAGCCATTAGACAGTCAATCTGGATCGCGATCCGCGATCAAAATCAATGATCGCGATCCAGAGTGACTGTGTACGAAAGTGATTGACGGCTCGCGATCTTGATCGCAAAATATCTACATAGTAAATCTCGATCGCGATCAAGATCACGATCAGTGATCGCGATCTGGATGGACTGTGTAATGGCTGCCTTAGACTACTTTCATCCCTGAAAAATATCACATTCCCGCGGGATAACGTCGTCGTTTAGTCCGAGCTTGCGAAGTCGCGGGCGGAAGGCTAGTATTTTGATATGGAGACATTTCCTATTTGTGAGAGCTTGTTCTAAGCGGACTCTCTGCTAGGGCGCCCGCCCGCCCGCGTAGTTACTTTGTGGTACTTATAACCCGACCACCAGGGGGCGCAATCTTCATACATTCAAATGGGAACTAGAAGCCAAAAAATGCGAAAGTTGCTATGTTCTCCCTGTAGGTGCACACTTTGCACATAAATAGTTCACTCAAGTAAAGTTCAAAAAACGATAGATGGCTCCAAGTTAATACACCCACCCACAGTTTAGAAAAGAAGAGAAAAATCCTTTATTTCTATACTATATTGTTGAAAGTTGATGGAAGAGTATAAAATTTAATGAGAGTAAAGTGTACTTATGGAAAATAATGTCAAATAATCTAAATCATACTTTTGTTTGTTAAATTTGTTATTTGCTATGTTCTGTTTCGTAAAGATCCGTAATTCCGTTA
Source organism: Crambus lathoniellus (assembly GCA_949710035.1). Lineage (NCBI taxonomy): Eukaryota > Metazoa > Arthropoda > Insecta > Lepidoptera > Crambidae > Crambus > Crambus lathoniellus. The sequence goes on from OX453317.1 coordinate 4,973,731, forward strand.
GCAATTACCTACATAGTTTCGTTGCTCGGAGTACCGCTTTTTGAGAAAAAGACTCGTTTGTGTTGAGTGTGTATATAGAATTCTTTGGTGATGTGCTGTGTTTGAAAAAAGACTTCTTTGAACATTGTTAATGCCTTTAGTGATGCATATTTGTTGTTTTACCTATGTTTCATTTAAACTAAGTTTCCTTATAAATAAATAATATGTATACTTTGCCTATGTGTGTGTCTGTGTTTATATGCCTTTGTAATTTGCATATGTGTGTGTTTATACACCAAATGGAGTGTGAGACTATAACTTCGATCACAGCCATCTCTATCACAGCCATCTCTATCGTCTTCTACAAGCCATGCCACAGCCATCTCTATCGTCTTCTACAAGCCATGCGCATAAAGTTGGCAACGTCTTTTTAAGTGAACCGATTTGACACCGTTTGCACCATTTGACAGGTAAACAGCGAGTAAACCTCGAGTAATGAATCCTATGGAGATGGCATATCTTCTATACATCTATACAAATAAATAAAATGTAACATATTATGTTTGTAACATTAAATAACCGCTTTTTACCATGTGCATATGACTAAATATACGATACATATACCAAAATGACATGTTTTTCAATTTTTGTCTGTCTGTCTGTTTGTTCCGGCTAATCTCTGAAACGGCTGGACCGATTTTGACGAACCGATTAATACGACAATTAGAAGTAGTTTAAAGTTGAATTCTAAGATTTTCTTACATTGTGACTTAGTTACAGGTGACGCCAATAAAAGTGTGGTAAAAAGCACTACAACTGAACTACAATTGAAACACTATTGAGACACGATTGTGACTTAACGTTAGCAGACTTGGCCCCCTGTTTTATTGTTCAGACGTCCGCGTCGAATTTATTTTTGATATTTTTATAATAGCTTAGCGACAGACATCTAGTGACAGAAAAATATAGTGAAACTTGTATTCATAATGCTGCGGCTACATTAGCGGCCGATATTTCGTGCGAGTTGTCGCGCTAAAATTATCGTTGTCGGGCATACGCGATGTTCTTGTCTACATTAGCGAGCGAAGCTTCGTGTTGCGTTGTCGCGCTAAGTATCGCGATAAACCTGTCAAGTGCAAGCGATATTTACTTATTTTATTTCTAATTATTAGTAGCACAGCCCTCTCTATCGTCTTCTACAAGCCATGCTATGAAGCGGAACGGCAACATTGCTGTGAACCGGTTTACTCACTGTTTTACCTGTCAAATGGAGTGTAAATATTCTTCTTATTACCTATCTTATTATTTAAAATTATAATTAAAATTACCGGCATCTATTTATATTTGTTTATATTTCTATTTATATTTTTTTTATATTCTATTTATTTAAAAAAATATGACATTCTTAAAGTTTAAATGTATTGTCATGATTTTAGAAGGTTTTTCATATTTTTTAATAGCAACACTGGTAATGCCGTCTCTTGCCGCCATTTTGTTAAATTTAATAGGCTAATCTGTGGTAAAATTGGTGGAGGGTAGCTAGACTTGAGCCCGATTAACGAGCAAAGAGAGGTCATTCTTCAAACTAGCCTCGAGGGGATAAGTTCACTAAGACGTCGACTGTATCTATATTGTTATACCTGTACTATGCCTGTACCTGTAAGGTGGATCAATAATTATATGAGTGTTATCTGGAGTCTGCGTTTTCTTCATATTTCAGAAGCGGTAAAGTACCCACGTAAGTTTATTTCTAAACCTGATAATAAGAATAATTTGCTTATTCTGTGCTATAGTAATGCCAAACGAGTTATTTTATTCTCTTCACGCAGAGAAAGGATAAATATTCCAGATTCCATGTTAATGCGTATTTTTTTATTATCTAAATGACATTTTAAATACCTTTGCGGTGGATTGTGTTTTGTACATGGTCGGGGCTACTCTCCGACGGAACGGACATAAACTAAATCGCATTTGTGTTTTAATTGATTGTGTTCGTATACGGTCGGGGCTACCCTCCGACTATACTAACATAATTTAAAAAGTCTATATGCGTAGCTTAGTACTAAGATTTTACTAATTCGTGTTCGGGGCTACTCTCCGACGGAACGGACATAAACTAGATCACACTTTTATTTGAATTGATTAATTGTGTTCGTGTACGGTCGGGGCTACCCTCCGATTATACTTACATAATTTTAAACGCGGGTATGTAGTAGATATTTTCGTATGGCACGATCATAGCGTACCATGAATCTGGCATAATATCTTGATTGTTGTTGTTTAATTTACATGATGTATTAAATGTGGATTGTACAGAATTAATGGAGATGATTGGCATTATTATATTATTAGAGTACTTGCTGTTTATGTTGTTTATAATCTTACACATGGAGCTAGGACTGGCAGTTTTGGCTGTGTACGTACATGTAATGTTTTAAGTAATTAGTGCTAGCACTAATTGGAGCTAGTTTTGATAGCCTTTACTGTTGCACAGAGTGAACTCACTTATGGCTACTAAATCTTGCATACAATCCATGTTTTAACGTGGTATCTAATACCAACAGTAAATAAAAGAAAACTATAAGTTATGAAGCTAGTAAGAAGTAGTAAAGAGTAAGAATAATTTATGATTGGTTGCTCACATTTCATTTATTTTAATATTATTAAAATTAATTATTACTAATTTTCCTTTGTTTTTAATGTATTGAGCGAACGTGTTGTTCTCTGGGTTGAGTGAGTCATGTATGCTTACTGGTTACCTACGTTACCTGGTAAGATTGGTTTAATAGGTACGTATTACTTACTTACAATTGAATTCTGGCTTTCTATTTATTGATATATTAATTAATAGGTACAAATTTTTTGGATTCAATTAATATGAACACCGTGAATAGCAATATAAATTGCTTGAACTATGAATATGAGTTTAAATACAAATATTTTAATATGGTATCTTTAAATATTTAAATATGAAAGTCTTTATGTGAATTTGGATATCTCTAATGTGAATATTTTTAATTTTTAATGATGAGCGAACAAATATAAGGTGTTCACTGGGTTGAGTGAGCAAGCTATGCATGCTCACTGGTTATAAGAGATACATTGAATTTGTTTGTTGAAATGCATTAAATTGAATTTGATATTAGTTGGCGATGTATGTATGTTGCATACACTCGTCGGATATTAGAGGGCGATGTATGTATGTTGCATACACTCGTCGGATATTAGGGGACGATGTATGTTTGTGGCATACACTCGTCGGAATTAAGGGGGCGGTATATGTTTGTGGCATACACTCGCCGGATTTTAGAGTACGAACGATGTATGTTGGTGGCATACATTCGTCTGAATATGTTTAAATGTTAAGTGAGTACGTTTCTCACAGGCTGGTTAAATGAGTACCTACTTATATTTCATACTGGTTTACTACCCGTATGGCCACTTTTAAGATTATTAGATTTAAATGAAACTACAACAGAACAAAGATAATTTCAAACGTTTTATTCTTGTTTTTACAATACTCATTTTACATTTTTGCACTAGATAAGTAGCTCTTAATAAAAGAAATGGTTTTTGTAAATAATAAAGGATGTAGGTAGCTACTGTAGCTAGTGAACAGTATAACTCATGAATTTTCCTGAAGGGCATATTGTGTTGATAACCTAATGATTTTATTATAGAATGACACGGAACGATCTTTTGCCGATGAATAATGTATACATTCCAAGGTAAATAGTATCTGAGGACGAATACGGCCCGCGCCACCTGGTGCGCCGCTTGGTAGGCCAGGGTGACGTGGCCGACCCAGGGGAGTCTTGAGCGAAGGAGGAATACCCTTTCTTCGTAGCTGAATCTGGTCAAAGAGGATTTGAGATAATGCAGAGCATTTTGTTTATGGGAAAGTATTGAAGTTGTTTTGATTAAAATGTTTCATGTTTATTTATTTGCATATCGAATAAAACTATTTAAGATTTAATTTTCATCTCGCATAACCAACTAAATTGATTGTAACACCCCCTTAAATAAAGTTTGTAAAGGTCTACCTAAAACAAAACAAAACTATAAAAACTTATCTTTTCATAGAATCATTTAGACGTTATCAAAATACTTTTAGGGAAGAATGAAAAGCCTTTTAAATCTACAGTTGCCTACGTGCTTGACATTGAGTATCTAGTAGGTACCACAGCTGTAGCAGTAGATACCTTTAAAGTATTATTGTCAATATGCGCTCTAATTATCGCAACATAGTACCTACTTACTTATAAAGATATTTATATACTAAATTATGTTTGCATCATTTCTTTTTCCTTGCATAATAAGTATCCACATGCTCCACAATTTGAGTAGGGGTTATTGTCTTATCTATTTAAGATTTTTATAATTACCTTAGTTTCTATTTATACGAAATCCATACCATATCTTGATTCTCATGAGTGGTCAATATCCATGAGCTAGGTTTGTTTTTCTATGCCTAGGTCTATGCCCAGGTGACCTTTACGCAGAACTGGATGTATTTCTGATCTTGATAAGATTGGACATGATGACGATTCACTTTTGAATAAGAGCACACTATTAAAGTCGCGAATTTAGTATTCCAAGATTGCGATTGGGTAATACTTTTATAAACTGTGATCTGTGTCACTTAGATTGTTATAGACCTTTTAACTATGGAAACAATATTAGTTTCTGGTATAAGCTTAACAATCTCCATAGCAGTGTTGTAGATACGGTGTACGTACGCATAGTTTTCGGGGTGCCGCTGTCTCTGAGGTACCTACCGGGTTCGATTCCCTGTCGGGTGAATGTTTAAAGCGGACTTTTCAACATTCTGCCCGATTGTATGTGGTAATCCCCGTCGTTGTTCCCAAATGCCATAACACAAGTGCTTGAGTTACTTAGTTCGGGATGGAAGCAATGTAGGTATGCTAAGATATCCAAAATTTACTATTTCCTATTACTTATTTTATTTTTTGTAACTTTGTTCAAGTGGACATTTCGTCTATTATTTTTGTTATATGTAGCTTAATTTAAAAGAATTCACTATGCTTGACTTTTTAAATTTGAGTTTAGTGGCAAACTTAAATCTCAAATTTTATTTAAATTCAAACTAAATTGTGGATGAGTGCTAGAGAAAGTTTATCAGGAACATACTTTTCCGAGTCTTCTACATAATAAGACAATAAAGCCATAAGACTGATTAGAAATCATCATTCTTTACATTTTTCCGGGAACGTCGAAGATTCTTTATCTAAGTACCTAGTTTGATAGATACATAGATTAATTCTTTATTTGTGCACAATATTACGAACGGAACAATCACACACGAAATAATAATAATAATACAAAGATAACAAACTGTTAACCAAATGGTGGCCTTATCGTCTTACTGCGGTTTCTTCCGGGCAACTCAGTTTTGGTTTAGACGGATGGAAAATTTTACAGCCAAAATCACTAGAAGCTATTTTGCTATTTGTGCGTACTGCGTAGTGTTCTAGGTCTCTCTTAATGATTTAGATGCAAATCAAAAGCAGAAATACTTAGTTGCTTAGACAGCACTGCAAGAAGCATTCACTGATATCTATTCTAGTTGTTTTCATTAACATAGTGATGAAATTATGTTTTTAATGCAAAAACATGTAAACAGTCCATAGTGCATTTAAGTAGATCGTGTTTATTACACTGTCAAGTTGTAACTGATGTTTTCCTAATTAAGCAAAATAAAGTAAAACGATTATTGCTCAATCACACCACTCAATTTATTAAAATGTTCTATACAGCTTCATGCAAACATTTTAATTCATGTTCTAAACTTGTTCTAACAAATAAAGCCACAAGTAACCACTGCTGTAGCATACCAAGTTAGTTTTGCCGTGTTTTTGTTGTTATTGGCGGTATGATTTATAATTAGTTTTTGAGGATTTTAATACTACCGTCCTAGTGTACGTATTGACAAAATATGATTTCAAATTATGTGGATCTAATTTATTGTTATTTTAATGAGAATTAATATCTTTATTAAACCAAAAATCAAGTAGATCTGTCAAATTTACCGTCTCATTTGGTAGGCTCGTGATACTAAAATTCTTAGCAGTTTACCATTCTCACGGACCTTTGAAGTTCCTTCACATATTGTGTAGTAATCATTTCCATATTTTTTTAGATCTGGTCAGTTGATCATTTGTTTCTACTATGGTTGAAGTTACTAAGTACCTTACATACTAATGTTTATAAAAGAATATGAGAATTCATATACTTACATTTATTTCTATTGATTCATTATCAGATACATCTATTTCTTTTGAATGATTAATAAAATTGATTTGGTTACTATGTGTGTTGTGAGTTTACTGCTTTCAGATGCCAATTGTAGCATCCAGTAGGTACTTATCATGAGCTAGCATCGAGTTAATATAATAATGAGGATCCCGCTACCCTTGAACGTACGAACCAACACAGCATACAAACTGGAGACAGCAGAGTGTACGTGCTGTGGTAATGAGAGGAGATAATATGATACTGAAGGTGCAGATCACAGAGTGATCGTTGTTGTGATGATGATCATCGTGGGCTGTGGTTGTAAGTCGGATATTGAGACGAGTGGATCGCTGATACTGAAGTTGACTTATATTGAAGTATATATTATCATGTCATGTATCTTATCTCATTTTACTATTATGATTGCAAAAGCTTGTATGTTTGTTTCCCAATCACGGCTATCGGCGGGACGGATCTTTGAAATCTTTTGTCTGTGGAATAGCATATCGGCTTCTTTTGACCCCGGGAGGATATTTTATTCCCACGGGAAATCATCGTGTAGTTAATTCATTTGGGCGAAAAGCTGTTCATGATTTTACTTGTTCTATTTCTATCCATGGTAATATACTTCTTCATATCCCAATTATAATTATTAAATCTATTTACACTAATATTATTCATAGTAATATGAATATTTGTTGATAAGGATTCGGGTCATGCTCGTATGAGGATACCTTGTAGACATTTTTAAGTTTTGATATTAAATTCAGAACTTGTTTAAAATCATTAACTTATTCATTAGAAATGATAATAATATGATCTTTTGATTTTCATGTACGGAGTGGAACCATGTATTGTACTATTCTAACAGAGGCAGAGAATAGATGCATTTAAGATTTGGTGCTGGAAAAGAATGCTCTGGAAACCTTGGACAACTGGTTGACAAGTTGAAAAAGCAAATTGTTGCTGTGACGGTTCAAATTGTACTTGCGGCATCTTCATTATCAGTGTAACTTCCTTATAAGAATATTTAAATTAATCGGTAATAATGCCTATTACGAACATGCCTTTAAATAATTCCTTTAGTTGTCCTAATTCATATTTTGATTTAATACAAATTGTGCACTATGGTAAATACGTATCTATAACTTGGTTTGTTACTCATATCTGGGTAAAAATTGGTAACTGTGCAGAGGCCTACAGTTGTTTTTGTAAGGACTAAACTAGGTCAAACTTAGCGATAGTTAAATTCATCTAATATTAGGTCTTTAATCCTTTCATGACTCGTAGTTGCTTTTTCCACTATTTGAGTGAAGTGATAAGGGTGTCTAGTTATCAGGTTAAAGTTAAATTCTGTACCTACCTATTCCTAATGTAACATTCTTAGGGATTTTGCTTCTGACACCATCTAATATTCTTGAATGTAGCTCCTGACAATGCATTGATGTAAACTAGTACCAAGCTAATCCATTTTTCTTTTATGACCCATAACTAATGCTTATAGATTATAACCAGACTTTACTTTAATCATTCCATATACTTACTTACACATGATTATATAACAAGTATAGTTTCAAAATAAGTTTTCGAAGTAATAATAGTCGCTTGTTAACGAATGTCATGATTATGTTAATTTATACATTGATTCAAATAGTTTTAGATTAGTTTGTTATTGATAATTTATTTTATTTGATTATGTATTACTTAACGATTTACTAAAACAATATTTTCACGATAATATCTATATTCTAAACAAGTCATCGGCTTCCTTAAAAGATTATTGTTGAGCATTGTGTAATATAATGTATTTGTTTCAATTATGTTTTAAGTTTTAACTTAAGGTTTTTATCACTATAAGATTAACCTAAATAGGTACATAGTTGTAAGACTTTACTATTGAGAATAGTTGTGTATCAGTATATTAGCTGTATACTTACCTAATTTATTGATTCTAAATAATTTTTATATGTGCGTCGGGAGACAGCACGTTATCAGATGGCCGAATGTCATGATTTTAGAAGGTTTTTCATATTTTTTAATAGCAACACTGGTAATGCCGTCTCTTGCCGCCATTTTGTTAAATTTAATAGGCTAATCTGTGGTAAAATTGGTGGAGGGTAGCTAGACTTGAGCCCGATTAACGAGCAAAGAGAGGTCATTCTTCAAACTAGCCTCGAGGGGATAAGTTCACTAAGACGTCGACTGTATCTATATTGTTATACCTGTACTATGCCTGTACCTGTAAGGTGGATCAATAATTATATGAGTGTTATCTGGAGTCTGCGTTTTCTTCATAGTATGTATTTCAAAAAGAAATAAATAAAAATACATTTCCCAAACCCATTGAACATTTAGGTACCATTCATTATTGTCCTCTGAAGAGAGCAATAATTTCTCAAGGTTTCTTTGCAATTTTGCTTGAAATATTTACTGCACACCACAGAGTTCTGATGAAGCTCCCAGCCAGCCTATTCTATTTATTAATTTTATCCAGTTTAACTTAATCACTGGATTTTCAGTAAACCTGAAAATATTGTTAAATTAGTACTGAAATAGGTAAAATTTACTATTTAAAAAGTGTCGGTTAAAATCAGCTTTAAATAAAACTATTAGTGTTCACAAAGACAAACAAAGTTATATTGTAAACCATCGACATGAGTATCGATATCGATATTTTTATCAATCTCTACGTCGTATTAACTCAAGTTCACGGGTTTAATATCTTTTTATCTAACACATAATATTTAAAAATCACCTTTATTTAGAAAAAAAGCAGTAAATATTATGATATTAGTGTGTCACTTAGTGTATTTGGGAATATATTCAACTGAAATATGAACCATAAAAATGGTAATTGTACTTACAATCCTATTTACCTGCGAAATTAGTTTATTTGGTTTATTGTCGTAAGTAACATTACAATTCAACACAGAGCACTACCCCATTATTGATTTATATAGTTATAACAGCCAAATCGACCCGATCGCGATAAAAATCACAAAATAATCGAGTGGACGCTTTTCATCTACGTGATAAAAGACGCTAAATGAATCAAATCGGGTTCTGCTGTCATTTTCTTCCAACTCTTTCTCGCACATAGGTTATGATGTATGGATTTGTTTCTCACTCGCACCATTGTCCGTCTATTACCCCTAGTATAAATAAGTTTATGGTGTAGTATGCCTCACTTTTTCGTAAGTATGCCACCTCCATAGGATTTAGTACTCAGAGGAGTAAACCGGTTCACAGCTTGTTGCCGTTCCGTATCATAGCATGGCTTGTAGAAGACGATAGAGACGGCTGTGGCCATGCGCATAAAGTTGGCAACGTAGTTTTAAGTGAACCGATTTGACACCGTTTGCACCGTTTGACAGGTAAACAGCGAGTAAACCTCGAGTACTGACGCCTATGGAGATGGCATATCTTCTATACATCTATACAAATAAATAAAATTATTATATTAAATACATTAAATAACCGCTTTTTACTACGTGCATATGATTAAATATACGGTACATATACCAAAATGACATGTTTTACAATTTTTGTCTGTCTGTCTGTTTGTTCCGGTTAATCTCTGAAACGGCTGGACCGATTTTGACGGACCGATTAATACGACAATAAGAAGTAGTTTAAAATTGAATTCCAAGATTTTCTTACATTGTGACTTAGTTACACCTCACTTTTTCGTAGGTATGCCACCTCCATAGGATTTAGTACTCAGAGTAGTAAACCGGTTCACAGCAATGTTGCCGTTCCGTATCATAGCATGGCTTGTAGAAGACGATAGAGACGGCTTTGCTTCGATACAAAACTGCAAAACTGTCATCTCTTCCATGGCCGCTTCCAAAGAGTATGTAATCACTGACGTCTGCGCGCGGTCAAAATCGAATACTAATCTTTTCCATAAGCTTAGCATAAATAATGTACTGTAACTAGCGCCAAAAATGCACCAGTCGCACATGCGCGCAGAGTTATCTGACGCGCACTCTACAGAGTAATTTATATATGTAGGAAGTAGAGACCAATCTTGGCCCTTTTATTGGTAGTGTATACCTAACTAGCGCTATCTATCGTCTGGTGTAGGCAACTTTTGGTGTATAAACACACACATAAGACATAGTCTTCTTACGAGTATTATTTATTCTACTTTAGTCCACTACAATTTATATGACAAAACAACGTTTGCCGGGTCAGCTTAAGCTAGTTAGCAAATAAAGAATCAATAAGCAAGATTAGATGTCAACAGAAACGGCTACATCCATAAATTGTCAAGAGATAGCGCTAAATGATAAATGTAAAAGACAAACTACTGCTATATACACTGATCTCTATTATTTACACACCGGACTGGCTGACATAAAATATTGTCGACTGCGGTAATTATTGTGTCAAAATTAGTTCTCGGGACACTCGTAGTGGCGGCGCTTTAAATTGCCACACAAAATTAGCTGTAATTTGTATGGAGACAGCCTGTCCAGTGTATAAATAATAGAGGTCAGTGGCTACGTAGTAATAATTATATAGTATTCTTTGCTACTGCCAAGGATTCTATATTAGTGCATTGTGCGGCAAAGGATAAGAGTTTGTCCGGAAAGCTTTATCGCTTAATGAAACCAGAATCAAAACGCAAATGGAAATGCAATATCTGCTCAGGAACATTAAATACCTACTGCAACTTCGTCAAGAAAAGCACCATACACTATTACGACTAGGAAAAAGAAACTGTTGGAAATAGGAAAATCTGTTAAAAATTATATTTCTACGTCCATACCAAACACGAGCATAAAATTAGTTTCATTGTCAGTAGCTGATACACAAGGGCAAAGTAATATAACTGACCAAATAAAATATACTGAAACATTTGGTATTAATTTTATTATGAATAAGTACCTACTAATTATTTCTCTACAAAAAGTAATGATATCTCATCAAAAACATAAAATATGTGAAGTGAGAGCCAACTTCAATATTAGGAAATATGCCTTGGTTGCTGACTTCAACGACAAAAGATGTGAGATCTAAATGGGTGCCAAGTTTAACGGTCAGTCCTGAAAATTTTGTACATAAAATGTTTTCTAACAACTTAAAATATAATTTCTTCTTATAACTTTGGATAATATATTGAAGCCTAAGGTCTGACTTGGCTAGTTTCCATATACGAATTATATATATATATATTAGCCTTCGCAAGCTCTAAAGCCGAAGTTCTTATTGTATTCTTCCGAAAATTTAACTTGCTGGCAGACTAGAAACTAGAGATGAACATAGGGCTCTTCCATGACTGTTTCAGTAAGTACCTAATAATAATTCGTATACGAGAACTAGCCAAGTCAGATCTTAGGCTTCAATATATTATCCAAAGTTATAAGAAGAAATTATATTTTAAGTTGTTAGAAAACATTTTATGTACTAAATTTTCAGGACTGACCGTTAAACTTGGCACCCATTTAGATCTCACATCTTTTGTCGTTGAAGTCAGCAACCAAGGCATATTTCCTAATATTGAAGTTGGCTCTCACTTCACATATTTTATGTTTTTGATGAGTACAATATATCTCGCGTACGCTCACCAAACGCTCGCCGAGCGCCCAGTGTATATACCCCGAGTGTAAGTTTTTATGTCAAGCAAACGCAAACTATTTCGAATGCGTATTAATGTCAATTTGTATGAAAACTATAAAAGCGCGCTACTCGCCGCTAGAGGCGCTAATACAGTTTTCATACAAATTGACATTAATACGCATTCGAAATAGTTTGCGTTTTTTGACATAAAAACTTACACTACGGGCACAGGGGGTCAAAGTCTACATTGTGACAAACTTATTTCACACAGTGGTTAGTTTTTGGTACTAAATATACTGTTGACTGCCGGCAGTCCATTTTGACAGTTAATTTTGTATTGCTAGTGGCTCCTCCACGACCACAGTCACTGGGTCAGATATATTTGTGGCACCACTATATTTACTGTAGCGACATCTAGCGTCGAGTGGAAATGCGAAATAGAAATATTACATCAATAGGGTGAAAACTTCAGTTTTGGCCACTGCCCCGAGTGCTTACTTAGCTTAAAACATTTCGTTAATAACTTTTGCTTGATAATATACTTTTTATCTATGACTTTTAAGTCATTATAACAATAGTAATAACTCAGTTTACATCGAATTAGATGTTTCTTTTATTTTATCTAAGTTAGTTAAGTATTGATTTCTCGATGTATCTTTTAAAATTTGATTAACAAAAACAAATCAATCGGCACCCTTCGCACATTTTAAGTTTAAAAAATAGGTTTTTAATTTACTAAAATAAAACTAAATTTCGTAAGTATATGAATACTTAGTTATATGTTTTTTACTATGTTTGTCCACGAATTTCTCGAAATCTTAAGGCATATCGAGATGATTCTATTTGATTTAAATTAGGTGTATTCTAACTTTGGGAACAGTCTAAGATTCATTAAAATCAGTTTAGTAGTTTCCGTGGGTATGTTATAGTACAATTCACTAAATCTTATTGTTATTGTACACTAAAACTTAAGAAATAAAAAGTAATTAAAAAAATAAACTGACTGGCACCGACCTCAAAAAGGTACCTAAATTATAGATATTATAAGCAGCCATCCCTACCAAGCTGCCCTCGCCCCGCCAGTCGGCTATAAAAGCGAGAGCGCCGGCGCGCGCGGCTCACTTTTCCTTGGGCGTGCGAGCGAGGCTGTCACTCTGAGTTGCTGTCTATCGGTTGTCTTCACTTGGTGATATTCATTTATTTCGTTATTTTTATGTGTCTTCTTATTTTTATGGAGATTTGTTTCGTTTTCCAAAGCGTAAAATATTTTGTTGAAAATTAAAGATTGTGAATTAGCTAAGTTTTGTTTTTTTTAATTAAAATACCACTCCTGGTCTTATATCAGAAGTGGGATAAGGGACTACACGACCCATTGTTAGTGGAAAACGAAACAATTCTACCTTCCTTTGCATTTTTTTTTCCGTTGGTGGGTACTTCGATTTAATACTTTGTGAAAATCAATCGCCGTTTTTCTTTTCGAAACGATTGTGTGTTTAAAGTGATTTGTGTTGTGAAATTATTCTCTGTGCTTGGGGTAAGTACAGTCATCCCGTGAATTCGAGGTTTCTTGTTGTTTTTGTGTCGTTAAGTGATTTTCGTTTTTAAACCAATATTAGTTTCTTTCGTTTTGAATTATTTTAATCGTATTGAAGTGATTACCTACGTTTTTAACTGATAGTGTGTACGTTTTTATATCAAAATGAGGTCTAAATCGCGCAGTTACGAAGGTGACCGTCCTAGTAGTCGATCGCGTTATCGAAAACGCCGTGATACTTCAAGAAAACGTAACTCAAGGCATAGATCGCGGACTCGCAGTAGCGATTATTTATCCGATGAATCATATGAAAGGCGACGATCCCCGTCCCGCGACAGGGCTCGCGGTCACGGACGCGGTAGGAATCGTACTCGTTCTCGTAGCCCTCGCAGTCTTCGTAGGCATAACAAGTCACGATCTGTCTCCCGCCCTCGGACACCTGGAACGCCTGTATTGCAAGCCGAACACAACGACTCGGTTAGGTCAACTGTTCCGTGCTCTGAGGCGTCCACTCTCGCACAAGCACTAATCCAAGCTATTAAAACAATTCAACCCGCGAGGTCACATACATATTTTGTTTCCAACTTCGATCCTTCTATTAATAATATTGACGCTTGGTGCGAGGAAGTGGATCGCGCCAGAGATACAAATGGTTGGAACGATCACGAATGTCTCTCTCGTGTAGCTTCGTGCCTTAAGGGTGATGCTAGGGTGTGGCTAGGAGAGTGGGTCACGAATGACCGCACTTGGTCGAGTTTTAAACAAGAGTTTAAACCACTTTGTCCTCGTAAGTTAGATTTTGCCAACATTTTGTTCGATGCCATGAAAACTACTTCCGATAAGTACCCTACATACGCGGAATATGCTCGCCGCACTCTGTTACGTTTGAAAGTCGTTCAGGGCCTCAGTGATGATTTACGATCCTTGATAGTTATACGAGGAATAGACAACCCCCAAATCCGCGCAGCTGCCGCGAACGCTGACTTAACTCCCGATAACCTCGTTTCCTTCTTATCAATTTATACTAAGCCAAAGCTTGATAATCGTTTTAACCTCGCAACTAAGAAACCACACGTACATAAACAGAACAGCCGCCGCTCCGATATCAAGTGCTTTAAATGTAATCGACGCGGACATTTAAGTCGGGACTGTCTTCAAAAGTCCAAACCAGGCGCGAGCATAGATACTACGTCTCAACCTAGTACGAGTAACTCCTGCGCGTTCTGCAAGAAACAGGGACACACTGAGGATGTTTGTTTTGCAAAAGCGCGTTCAGCGTCACGTAACCCGCGTAGTGTTAACTTGTGCTCTCATCAACCCAATATCCCGCAAAATAAAGACATCACCTCAGCAGTGATAGATGGCATACCTGTTGATGTGCTTATAGATAGCGGTGCCCTTAATGTGTCCCTCATTTCTTCGAACATACTGAAGTACTTAAAATGTCAACCAAAAGCGAAACGATGCATTCTTAAAGGCATCAGCGATAGGGAAATAGTAGCCACCTCTTATGTCACGACCACGATCGAGTTTCAAGATATATCTATAGAGGTTGATTTGGTAGTAGTTCCGCCATCTTATATGAATACTCCAATCATAATTGGCACCGACGTGCTGAATTGCGATGGCATAACTTACGTACGCACGAAAGACGTTCAACGCCTTACGCATTCTTGTTCCTTAGCCTCCGCGATTAACACTGTTAAACCGAGCGCTCAAACGAATAACATTAAAGTTAACACGCCTCTACAAGGTGATGCCCTGACTTCCCTTATGTCAGTTATTGACGATTTTTCCGAGTTCCTTATTTCCGGAACGGCTACGACTACGGTTAAAACGGGACAAATGGACATAAAGCTAACTAGTTCCACGCCGGTTGTGTATAGACCTTATAAGTTGTCTTATCAAGAAAAAATGAAAGTTAGGGAAATTACTAAGGATCTTTTGGACAAAGGTATAATTAGAAGGTCGCAGTCAGAGTATGCCAGCCCAATCATACTGGTCAAAAAGCGGGATGGTTCGGATAGACTTTGTGTCGATTTTAGAGCCCTGAATCGCATAACGGTCAAGGACCGATATCCTCTTCCGTTAATTGACGACCACATTGATAGATTAGGTAGCTTTGAGTTCTTCTCCAGCTTAGACATGGCGACTGGTTTTCACCAGATCCCAATAAAAGAGGAATGCATACATCTAACCGGCTTTGTAACACCCGAAGAACACTTCGAATACGTCAAAATGCCATACGGATTAGCCAATTCTCCGATTGTTTACCAACGTATCATTAATGATACCCTTCGGCCTCTCATAGATGAAGGCCAGGTACTGGTTTACGTAGACGATGTGCTCCTCATGAGCCATACAGTTGCCGAGGGGATTGAGCTTCTTCGAAGGGTTCTGCACGCTCTCACGCTGGCTGGGTTTTCAATAAACCTTCGTAAATGTTCATTCCTCGTTACAGAAGTCGAATACTTAGGCAGGGTAGTTAGTCGAGGTCAGGTTAGGCCAAGTCCACGTAAAATCGAGGCCCTTGTCGATACTTCACCACCCAAAACCGTAAAACAGGTGCGACAACTACTTGGCCTGGCCGGATACTTCCGCCGCTACATAAAAGATTACGCTCTGAAGACGGCACCGATAGCGCACTTAACTCGCAAGAACATCGAGTTCAATTGGACCTCGGAACACGAAGGGATTCGACAGGACCTCATCAAATACCTCACCAGCGAACCGGTGTTAGTAATCTTCGATCCCGAACTCCCGACAGAGGTACACACCGATGCGAGCAGCATTGGCTATGGTGCTGTCCTACTCCAAACGCACTCCGATGGTAAGAAACACGTTGTAGCGTATTTCAGTAAAGTAACCCAAGGAGCTGAAGGAAAATACCATTCGTACGAGCTCGAGACCCTAGCAGTGGTTAAAGCCCTTCAACACTTCCGTCATTACCTCGTTGGGCTAAAGTTCGTCATCATCACCGACTGCAATGCTCTGAAGTCGACGGAGTGCAAAAAAGACCTACTACCAAGAGTAGCGCGCTGGTGGATCTACCTCCAGGACTTCGACTTTTCAATCGAGTACCGGAAAGGAGTCTTGATGCCTCATGCAGACTACCTGAGCCGCAATCCTGCTGTTCGTGTCCACCAGATATCCAGACCGCGGAACTGGGCGCAGATTGCCCAATCCGCTGACAACGAGACCCAAGACCTACTTCAAAAGCATCGCGATGGTGAGCTAGATCAGAGCAGGTACGTGGTCCAGGGAGACATTCTGTACTACAAGTATACGCCGCCAGGTGAAGGTGAGGACTCGCGTTTGCTCTGTTACATACCAAAGGGACACCGACTCAGCTTGTTGAGGATATTCCATGACGAGCACGATCACATTGGGGCGGATAAGACCGTGGATCTTATTTTGAAACACTTTTGGTTCCCTGGCGTAAGACAATTCGTTCGCAAGTATACCTCTCATTGTCTTGTGTGCATTTCAAAGAAGCGTGTCCCTCGTGCTCCACTTCAGAACATCACTTCCTGGGAGAAACCCGATGAGCCATTCCACACAGTCCACATGGACGCGCTAGGACCACTGCCGCTGTCAGAGGGATATAAATTTATCCTGGTCATAGTCGACGCCTTTACCAAATACTGCCTACTTTTTCCCATGTATAGACAGGATGCAACCGAGCTGAAACGAGTTGTTATGCAAGCCGTCTCTCTTTTCGGCGCACCCAAAATAATAATAACGGATAAGGGCCGAATGTTCGAGTCAAACGAATTCTCGTCGTGGATTAACGACCTAGGGTGCGACCTACACTACATAACGCCGGAGATGCATCATGCCAATGGGCAGGTAGAAAGGTACGTGAGAACGGTTCTAAACATGCTTCGTATCGAAACCAATCACAACAATGCGTCATGGTCTGATACCTTGTGGAAGCTGCAACTTATCCTGAACATAACCAAACATAAAACCACACAAACCTCGCCTCTTAACCTGCTCATTGGTACAAGCGCGACGACCCCCATCATCCGTGCACTAGTACGTGATATCGCAGCTGAAAACTCCACACCCAACCGAGAGGCTCTGCGAGAAATCACCAGGGAACGGGCTCGCCGGGCACTCAGACAGAATCAAGTGGATCAAGATGAACGAGTGAATCGGCTGCGACAACCACCTCGAAAGTTTAATATTAATGACCTTGTTTTTGTCATCAAATTTTCACAGTCTATGGGGAAACTTGATCCTGGCATGCGTGGTCCATATAAAGTGACCAAAGTGCTTCCAAGTGGGCGCTACGAGCTGAAGCTACTCAGTGGCAGCTACGGCAAGACCACGCAGGCTGCAGCGCAACACATGGTGCTGTGGCGAGGCGAGTGGTGCCCAGAGACTTGCGCGGCGTTCTTCGAACGTAAGCATTGGTTTATACTAACTCACTATCACAGTCGTACCCTTTTCTTCACGATTTAACTGTTGATCGTTTTTTTTTTGTGTCTATCAACATTCAATAAGCTAAATTGAAAGTCCACAAAACTTAACGTATCTGCTATAATCGGGACGAAAAGGGGTCACGTGTGTTTAGTTAGAGTTGAGTATGTTATGTCCCGTATCGTTAATCGATTGTCGGGTATGGACGTTGGCGCCTGTCGTCAAGTCGTCCTAGCGTTGACATCAATATGTCAAGTCGCTGTAGCGTTGGCATTCATTTGTCAAGTCGCACTGGCGTTGGCGTTTATTAGCCAAGTCGCCTAAGCGTTGGTACGTTAACCAAGTCGCATTTTCTGTTTGTATTAACGTGGAGAGACTGCTTAGTCTCTTTGCTTCATGTTTGAGAAACTAATGCTTGTGAGGAATAGATGCGTTTATAAGATGAAGGATGAATTGATTGAACGTTGTTTAAAAGAGAAAAGTGTGAAAGGGAGTGTTCGATGTGCAGTATTAATAACAGATACTTTTGTTCAATTGCACTTTCTTATAGATGCAGAACCTGAAGATGCCGAACCCAGCGAGACATCTGCAAGAACTGAAGTCGGGCTATCCATGCCTTCCTTGGACCCCGAAGCTGGACCATCAACCATCGATGCTGCTGGACCAAGCGGCACCACAAGAGAGGAGCGCGTCGAGGACGACTCTTCATCAGGAGAGGCCGTATAAGCAGCCATCCCTACCAAGCTGCCCTCGCCCCGCCAGTCGGCTATAAAAGCGAGAGCGCCGGCGCGCGCGGCTCACTTTTCCTTGGGCGTGCGAGCGAGGCTGTCACTCTGAGTTGCTGTCTATCGGTTGTCTTCACTTGGTGATATTCATTTATTTCGTTATTTTTATGTGTCTTCTTATTTTTATGGAGATTTGTTTCGTTTTCCAAAGCGTAAAATATTTTGTTGAAAATTAAAGATTGTGAATTAGCTAAGTTTTGTTTTTTTTAATTAAAATACCACTCCTGGTCTTATAATATTATATTTTTCCTTTTCAGTTGACAAATACTTTTTGGAGTCTGTAAAATTTTTTTAAGTAATTTTTTTGTATTGTAAGAATTTAAAAATGTAAAGAAAAGTATAAGATACATTCTTGACAATTTTAGATATAAATTTTGTATTTTATAGATACCTACTTAAGACCATAGGCGTAAGAAGTAAAAAACATCTTAAAGTGGCAACAGCGGGGGCTTTCATCCTACTTAATATAATCATTCGAATGTACATTTGTGAAAGGTATATCGTAATCTTACTGACTTCCTGTGCCATCTATTGCTTAGTAGTTATGATGCGAAAGAAGCGAAAAACATCTTAAAGTGGCAACAGAGGGGGCTTTCACCCTAATTAAAATAATCATTCGAATGTACTTTTGTGAGAGGTATATCTTACTGACTACCTGCGCTGCGCCATCTATTGCTTAGTAGATATAATGACGTAAAAACTATGAAATTATTTTTATGATTTTATATGGGCCTGGATGGGTTTCAATTTATATTATGTTTTGAAGCAGGTAAAAAAAAATAACATGATTCATTATTAATTGAGACAGCGATTAAATATAACGTATTTTCATAATCATGTGGCGCCATCTATTTTAGTAAGAATCAGTCTTTGTATTTTCCCGTAGGAATAAGAAATTTTCCCGCATTAAAAGGTACCCTATATGTTGGCCCGGGTTATAAGCTATTACTTCACAAAATTTGGTAAAAATCCGTCCAGTAGTTTTTGCGTGAAAAGCGAACATACAAACAGACAAACAGACAAAAATTTTAATATCTATCGTTTTGGGGTCTATATCCTGTAGCCCGATTCTCGTAAATACAAACAATCTAAATATCGTTGTAGTTCAGAAGTCGTTCGATCGAAGTCCTATCCAAAATCGGTATTCTCGTGTTGCTTGGACGAGTTGCGATAGGACTTCAACTCAATAGGATCGAAACTCAGCGACTTTTCAATCGAGAGGTGTTTTTTGTACATTTTTCATCAAAAGTCGAAAACTACGTGGTTTAGGAAAAAAAACATGTTTCAGAATGTGCAAGCAGCACTCTTTCATATGATATAATAAGTAAATAATAAATAATAAATAATAAATAATAAATAATAAATAATAAATAATAAATAATAAATAATAAATAATAAATAATAAATAATAAATAATAAATAATAAATAATAAAAAATAAATAATAAATAATAAATAATAAATAATAAATATTAAATAATAAATAATAAATAATAAATATTAAATAATAAATAATAAATAATAAATATTAAATAATAAATAATAAATAATAAATAATAAATAATAAATAATAAATAATAAATAATAAATAATAAATAATAAATAATAAATAATAAATAATAAATAATAAATAATAAATAATAAATAATAAATAATAAATAATAAATAATAAATAATAAATAATAAATAATAAATAATAAATAATAAATAATAAATAATAAATAATAAATAATAAATAATAAATAATAAATAATAAATAATAAATAATAAATAATAATAATAAATAATAATAATTTGTAGGTACCGCTTTAATTGTTTTCTGTTTCCCAACGGTTGACTGGCAGAGAAAACTAATAGGTATTAAGTCCGCCTTGTATATTACATTACCTATGTATTATGTACAAAAGTTTATTAAATAAAATAAAAAATAAATAATAACAAATATGCTAGCCCCAAGCTTATTTTTCACATACAAAAGGTCCAGCTAATTGAACTTTTGTCCAACGACACTTGGATCGCTTATTTTGACGTTTAGTCGTTGAAATCCGATCGAAACAAAGGTCATCTAAATAGTAGAATACCTTCGAGTTATCGTTTTGAAACGATTGAAGGACGATTAATGTACCAGAATACACTTCGACGACACTTCGATAGAATCGCTGCCGCTCAAGTTCTATCGACAGTTGTGAATACGAAAATGGTTTCAACGACTAAATCGCTACGATATCGTCACGGTTTTTATTACGAGAATCGGGCTACTGTACACATCACATAGCAGTAATTATTTTTTTTTAATCTTTCATGTACAGACTTTTTTTCCGTTTCTGTTTTGTTATGTGTATAGATTACAAAAGTTACACAAACATTACAGGAATAACCTAATAAACCTCTTCAATCGATACGAGCGTTTTCCGTAACTCGACGTCTTATTGCGCCTATTTTGCGTGTGGAGGGTGTGCAGCCGGATAACTCCAGCCAGCCCAGCTCTGCCTGGAAAGCACCCAGCGCCCTCACGTCGGAGACCGCTTCGTGGACGCTTCCCGGCAAGCCGAGGTACCTCGCCCGGTAGGGGGCCACTCCGTCACATTCGACCAGGACGTGAGCAGCTGTTTCTTCGGCCCTCATGCAATACCTGCATAGGGGGCTGTCGGTGATACCTAAGTTGGAAAGGTGTCTGTTGGTTTTTCTATGTCCTGTTATAGCACCCGTCACCAGGCGTAACTGTGATCTACTTAGCTTAATGAGAGCTCTGGACAGACGGGCGTCCGGGCGCAGTAGTGCCATTTTCGTCTGTCTGCATGTTTCCAGTAAGCTCCATTCATGTTTGTGCGTAAGGGCAGTGTGTTCACGGATCTTACCAGCTAACCAGCTCGCCGGAATGGGTGCGACCGGTTCAGGGCCAATCATAACCCTATCCGATCCCCTCCTCGCCAGCTCGTCGGCCAGGTCGTTTCCACATGATCCACTGTGGCCTTTGATCCTTGGATAGTAATATTATTGAGTGTACCCACCATATTAAGTCTGTGATGACACTCCTGTATGAGACTCGATGAGCTACGACTACTATTTAGAGCCTGAAGTGCTGATTTACTGTCGGAAAGTATAAGAATGTCGTAGCCGGTTACTTCCCTTGTTGCGACTGCTTGAGCTGCCAGCAGAATGTCCATACACTCTGCCTGAAAGACTGTGTTGTACGAGCTTAAGGGCAGCGCAATTTGTATGTTTAGGTCTTCCGAGAATACACCTGTTCCTGCTCCTTTAGAGGTCTCGGAGCCATCAGTGTATATCAGAAGCGCTTTTTGTTGTACCTGAGAGCTTTCTGCGTCCGACAGTTGTATTTTGTATTTCTCGTCGAAGATGAAGGATGGCTTGACCTTATCACATAACGCTTCCACAAGGGGTGTGTCCAACCATTCCTCCAGTAGACCTTTTATGTGTCTTACCTTATTGAACCTTAGAATGCCTAGGTGTTTCAGTCTAAGTACTGCTTTCACAGCCTCCTGCTGCACGTGGAGATGCAGTGAGGTAAGGTTAAGCATTACCTCGAGCGCTGCAGTTGGAGCAGTGTTCATACAGCCAGTGAGTGCACAGCAGGCCCAACGTTGGAGACTCTGCAGTTTCTTTGCCCCAACAGTCTGAGCAGCTTTAGGCCACCAGACTACCGAGCCATAACTGATGAGTGGTTTGATGACTGCATTGTACAGCCAGAGAAATATTTTCGGAGCCAGACCCCAGCGTCTACCAACCATCTTGCAGCACTGCCAGAGGATGACGCTAGCTGTCTTTGCCTTTGTCTTCAATATGGTTGTTCCAGGTTAACTTACTATCTAGTAAAATACCTAAGTATTTTACCTCATTTGATAGCTGTAGAGAAGTGTTGAACAGCTTTGGTAGGCGGTGATTACCTACTTGGCGTTTGTTGGTGAACATTACCAGTTCTGTTTTTGTGGGGTTGACGGCTAGGTCATGTTTCCTACACCAGCTTTCCACTTTCTTCAGAGCAGCCTGCATGGTGTCACAAGATATGCTCGCCTGCGGACCCATTGTTAAAATGGTAATGTCATCGGCGTAACCTATGGTGTAAAAGTGACTAGAATTGAGGAGTGAGACTAGGTCGTCTACTACCAGGTTCCAAAACAGTGGAGAGAGAACGCCTCCCTGGGGGCAGCCTCTCGCCAAAAGCGCCCTATGGCTCCCATCGTCAGATACTTGTACCACTATGTTGCGAAGCATGTTGACAATCCAGTCTATCAGCACCTTGTCTACACCTCTCTTTACCAGCGCGTCCTCAATACTATCGAAGGTAGTCTTATCAAAGGCCCCTTCAACGTCGAGGACCGCGCCAAGGCATATCAGTTTGTTTTGAAACGCCTCCTCTATCTTACCGACTAATTGATGGAGCGCCGATTCTGTGGATTTGCCAGCACTATAGGCGTGCTGATGTTTGTGTAAAGGATGTACCGTTTGTATTACGTCTCGTATGAACCATTCACATACCCTTTCCATGGTCTTCAGCAGGAAGGAGGAAAGGCTTATGGGACGGAAAGCTTTCGGGTTTGTGTAGTCGGACTTACCAGGTTTACGTATGAACACTACCCTGACTTCCCTCCAGGAGTGTGGGGTGTAGCCATGGTGTAGCCATGCGCCAGGCAGGCCTGAAAAAGATGGGTAACGACCGCAACAAGTTGCTCGTCCCCCCATTGTAGGAGAGACGGGTATAGCAAAATTTCGGTTTTTGTCTTTCATAGTAGGCCCTCAGGCTCAGCTCGGACCCCGCACGGTGTAGCGTGAGTCATCCTTTATCTGTAATAAGTGTCATTAATCATTGAGTAAATATAAAAAATCTGATATTTATCTCTTACCGATGAATTTGACAGTGTTGTATGTACAATTTGGAAAATAAATCAGTGCGAGCAAATATTTTGAAGCATTTATTGTTTGTTTTAGATGTGTTCATAAGGTTGTTGAATCATTAGGCCTAAAAATTGTAGAGTGCCGTGTCTACCTATTGTCTTTTGATCTAGATATTAACGGAAAGCTGGAGCCTAGTCTCGTTATTATTACTCATTGCTTTTTAACTAATTTCATCGATAAAGGTTCTTATGTGTAGTTTGCTCAAGTTTGTCTAATTACTTTTTAATAATTATTTTGCCTTTTCCTTCTACTTAAATATTACTTGTATCCACAATGATTGGACCAGTAGCAACTCCTAAGTATCAAAGACGGTCAGGAAAAAAAATTGAATGCACCATTTCGGGTGCTATGCACTGGGTTTTAAGGTTATCGCAACTACTGTGTGTTGCACCCGTAAGAATGCAACGAGAGGGTGACGTGTGGCGAGTCAAATATGCACCAAAACTGAACATCGTGCCTGCAGTGATCGTGATATTATCAAGTAAGTTTTGTGTATTTAAATCATTAGTAAATATAATTATGTTAAAGAATTTGTTGTGAATGCCAATTAAGAAGCTACGCCATCGGTTCGCAAAACTTTAGGCTTTGCAGCCGAAGACTTTGTGACAAGAACGATCGGCTAGATTTTTTAAGAGTTCTTCCTATTATCGTTCTTTGAGCTTCGGAAATAAGCGCTGAAATCCAATTTGTGACATTTTGTATAATGCATGTGGCTGGCTGGATAACGGACAAATTCACGACATTGTCTCTTCAGCAATTTTATTTTCTCCATTGCTGGGACTAAGTCTGCCTTATTAGTCTAGTACTTAAAGAGAAGGCAAGAAGTTGACTGATGAAATACAATTACATGATATCACCAGAACGTAATCACTCGAATAAAATATTTTTTCCCGCGCTTTTGAGATAAATTTACTTTTTTAGGTACCGCCATGCAATTGATGGAGTTTATACACACTCTATCGGAATTTGGTTCTCCGAGTGCACAACGGCTAAAAACCAGATTAACTATTTTATCCGTTCTGTACATCGTTACACCGTTGACTGCAATTATCACTGTTAGTAGTTCTTGGCAAAGATTGAAATATATCATACAGTGTCTGGAACATCTCCAACAGGTAAAGGACGGATTGTTTTTTTTTTGTGAATTTTTGTTAGGTGGACCAAGCGTGCAAAGTGCAAACACTGCCTGTATCTCTGCTCTGAAAAAATTACTAAATCCTCTTGTTTAAGATGAGAGCGGCTATGGGCAACGATTACAACATAAAGAAGTGTTTGGAAAAAAGAAATATGATTGCTTTTACTGTAGTAGTTCTGTATTCAGTAGGAACATTCGCTATCTTTTTATACATGGGAATCAACTCCAGTGGTAAGTATATAAGTTACTCCCAACGAGGTACCTTATCAAAGCACAATAACTAAGTTGCTATTTCTTTAGCACCAAGTCATTGAAAAATATCTTAGTTCCTCGAAATATAACGACACACGACACCATCTCATCCTTCGTCACGGACTCGTCGAGTGCCGAAATCTGCACACCAGCTGTGAGCTCTGGGCGGCTAACTTCACCCTTATCTTTGAAGATGTCGCGGAGTTGCATCACCCGCGCCCCTGTCCGCGACTCCCTCATTCACACCCCTTCCTCTAAACCTACGTCTTTTAGAAGCTTCTTCTGTTGCTTCACAGGGGATTGAGTCAGCTTAACAGGGTTTGACACCAGTGCTTTTTTCTTTTTTCATCCAACAGCCTGCGAACAGGTCTCCTGCGAGGGGCCTGTGGGCAGTTGCGCACTTATCTCAGCTTAGGTCACCGTCTGCGTAGGGACCCTGGGGGGAACCGTCTTAAGGCCTCTTAGCTCCTTGTCTAACATACTCTTCATGGAGAAGAGAAGGGAGCTCTGCATCTCCTTCATGAGGGCTTTAGTCGTCTGACGTTCACGACTCTCCTGCTCACGGCAATTTGCCTTTAAGATAGCAACTTCTTTCTTTAAAGCGGCAGACTGCCTCCGCAGAGCCTCAATCTGCTGTAAGTATTCTTGGCCTTGCTGCTCCAGGTCAAATAAGCGCACGGCTTCAGGTTTTTTTTCATCCTCAACAAAAGACAAGCAAAGTTCGGCCCACAAGATTACAAGACCCTCTCCTATATCATCTTAGCGGACAAGGTCCGGTTTTAGGAGTCTCATACTTTGTCCCCATTTCCTCAACAGATTGATTTGTTTGCTAATTTTATAGGAAAGTTCATCTTTCTTTTCCGTGTATTCGGGATCCATTGAGATATCCGCCTCTTTGTTGCCTGACGTGCTGGCAACTTCAGTACCTTTCTTCTGTTGATTGCCTTTATGGCCACAGTTTTTCGTCTTACCCTGGGCAAGGTCCATCCTCTCTAAAATGAATTTTAAGTTTTTATAATAACCATTCGTATTTGAATCCATACCGAAGATATCCCGGACGTCAGCCTGTACGAGATTAGAATGGCTCTCAAGCAGCTTAAAAACAACAAGGAGGCGGGCGATGACGGAATCACAACAGAGCTTCTGAGAGCGGGCGGTTAGCCGATACTTAAAGTCCTCCAGAAGCCTTTCAATTCAGTCATCTTGAGGGCAAAACGCCAAAGGCATGGGGCAGAAGCGATGTGATGCTGTTTTTCAAGAATGGTGATAAAACTCTCTTGAAGAACTATAGACCCATCTCGCTTCTGAGCCATATCTATAAGTTGTTTTCGAGAGTCATTACGAATCGTCTCGCTCGCAGGTTCGACGACTTCCAACCTCCCGAACAAGCCGGGTTCCGAAAGGGCTACAGTACCATAGACCACATTCATACGCTGCGGCAAGTTATACAGAAGACCGAAGAGTATAACTTGCCACTTTGCTTGGCGTTCGTGGACTATGAGAAAGCCTTTGATTCGATTGAGACTTGGGCGGTGCTGCAGTCTCTCCAGAGGTGCCAAATAGACTACAGGTACATCGAGGTGCTGAGGTACTTATACCAAAACGCCACTATGTCGGTCCGATTACAGAACCAGAGCTCTAATCCTATCTAACTACAGCGAGGTGTGAGACAGGGAGATGTCATCTCTCCCAAACTGTTCACAGCTGCGTTGGAGGATATTTTTAAACTGCTGGACTGGAAAGGATGCGGCATCAACATCAATGGCGAGTACTTAACGCACCTACGGTTTGCCGATGATGTAGTTCTTATGGCTGAGACCTTGGAAGACCTGAACATAATGCTTGAAGATCTCGGTAATGCTTCGTAAAGAGTGGGTCTTAAGATGAACATGGACAAGACGAAAATCATGTTCAATGCCTATATTGCACCCGCTTCAGTTAATGTTGGGAACATTACACCCGAAGTTGTTGACCACTATGTTTACCTAGGACAGACGGTCCAGTTAGGTAAGTCCAACTTTGAGGAAGAGATCTCTCGTCGAATCTAGCTCGGATGGGCAGCGTTTGGGAAGCTCCGGCATATATTCGCGTTCGAAATACCTCAATGTCTCAAGACGAAAGTCTTTGACCAGTGTGTGTTGCCAGTAATGACCTATGAAGGTGAGACGTGGTCTTTTACTATGGGTATCATAAGAAGGCTCAAAGTCACCCAGCGAACAATGGAGAGAGCGATGCTTGGTATTTCCCTGCTCGATCGAATCAGAAATGATGAGATCCGCAGGAGAACTAAAACAACCGACTTCGATCGAAGGATTGCATCATTGAAGTGGCAGTGGGCGGGACACATAGCGCGGAGAACCGATGGCCGTTGGGGTGGAAAGGTTCTCGAATGGCGACCGCATACCGGACGACGTTCCGTGGGCAGGCCTTCTACAATGTAGACCGACGATTTGGCCAAGATCGCGGAAAGCCGCTGGATACGGGTTGCGCAGGACCGATCGTTGTGGAGATCCTTGGGAGAGGCCTATGCCCAGCAGTGGGCGTCGTTCGGCTGACATGATGATATTTGAACCCACGAGAATATGAGTATCGACAGTCTACCCTGGCAAAGATCCCAGTACCTGGGTAACAGGTTCGGTATTTGGCAGACACCTCTGCCTGCCACCTTCAGGCGGTCCGACGCCTATTATATTTTTAGTGCTTTACTCCACGCGGCCCCCGTGTTAATACAACGACAGCCCTGTTCCTGTTCTGCTTACAGGGTTACGGTATGATCTTCCATTTTATAAGGCTTTTCGCTCCCCGCGGCCCCCGTTCCTGCACTAGGTACAAGGTTACGGTATAGTCCTGGTTTTGTTTCGCGCCGGCCAAAGCCGGTAACCACCTTCCACTGGGTGCCGTTCCCCTATCCACCATCTGGGAGACGCGCTCGGTCTCGGATTCAGGAACCGCATCACTCGCGTGAGGCCGAGAGATATTTAGTAGCCTGGAGAGGAACATAGGCTACTTTTTATCCCGGAAAAATATCAAATTCCCGCGGGATAACGTCGTTTAGTCCACGCGGACGAAGCCTCTGGCGGAAAGCTAGTGCACCATATACCTACTGAAAGGGCAACGCGGAAATCTATTGGGTATGTATGAGCTAGCTATAGGTCGTCAAAGTTTGAATGAAAAAATCTTGACTTACAAAGACTCTTTTTAAAAAGCACATAATTTACGCAATATATTTTTATTTTTAGTTATTTTAAATGAGAACAGTGTCTAAGAATAGTGCTGCAGCTGAGAAAAAAACTGCTTTTCTGCGAGTTAGTGTTGGTTTTTTTAAATCACAGCATTTAAAAATGTCTAATGCTAATTTTCTTGAGTTTTATGCCAATAACATAAAGAACTTTTTGTTTTGCACGAATGAGCTGTCAGAGGATCCATTTCAATCCATCAAGATTTTTTCATATAAATTTAGACAGCCTATAGCTAATACGCCCCATTGATTTCGGCATTGCCCTTTCAGTGGGTAGGTATATTGTAAATTACTAAAATCTTGGTAGGTCTCATATAGTCAAATTTATGATATGACCATTTATTTTGACAATTTTGTAATGCCTTCTCTTAACTGTACAGCTGTCATTCCAACATAAAAACTTTTCTATTGCTTCATTAAGATATACAAATACAGTTATTTGATGCAAAACAGACATATAAAGTAAATATCCGTATTTTATTTCTAGGTATTTCAGCGTTAACAAATTTCGGTTCTATTATTCAGCTCATGATGATGTTATGTGTAATACTGCAATTCAAAAACAGTGTATTGGAAATACATATAGTTCAGAAGATAATGAATGATATGCTAGACCACATTTTGTATCCAGTTCATGCGAAAAAACATAGGAATAAGTGCCTTGTTGGTAAGGATTAAGAGGAATGTGTAGACAGCGGTCTCCACGTATTCCACCCTCTAAGCAATGAATTTTCGGTATGTTGTTAAAATGCATTTAAAGAACTAGGGCTGTACGTTTTTTTTTTAAATATTCATTGTAGAAAATTTTACGTTTATATATTTTGTGCCCAGATAAATCAGAAGCATGTGAATCAGTAATAAAAATGAAATATGTAAAACTTTAAGTAGATAAGCTCTCTGTTAAGAAAATATTAATTTTAACAGCTACAATATAATCTGTTTTTATATAAAACAATCCAAACTTTATATTATTATGCCATATAACGTTTTATGGAGTTTGAAGTTCGGTTAATTAATTTTAATTAATTTGGAAAATTGAAGGCTGTACAAAGATAAATAATAACTATTATATTGTGGTTAATAAGACAAGAACAAGGAAAGTTCGCTTTAAAAAAACTTTATTCGTGCTGGGTAAACTAGTTGATTTTATGATTCATATAGCATTTTTACCCTACGAATCAGGCACAGAAGAATCAGGATTTAGCCTACTATCATGCATAACTCATCATACATACATACTTAAGAAAGAATTGTCATTTTTCTACGTGAGCCCTTAACCCAAAATGATCACACGAAACACAGATAGAAGTTGTAAAATAATAAAATAAATTCTATAAAGTAAACATACTAATCAGTCTGTCGCCAGAACCAAGCACATATAAATCAGTCATTTTCCTCCGTAACACAACGATCTAGGCAACTATCCGACCAACCACCTTTTAGCTCGTCCATTGCACACCTGGCTTCACACTACGCAGGAATACCGGCTTTCATTATTAATACATGACCGACCAAGCACGATCAAGTGAAGCGTACGCCATTTGAATCAGTATTATACGCCGGACACTTCTTTTTTATTTATTTATACAAAATCTAAGGTTGTTATAACTAATACACATATTTTTGTACCAGGGTATCTCATTTCTTTTCGATATAATTATAATTTATATTGATTTATCGAAGGAAATACGCATAATCGGCCATTTTGTTCCGGAAAATGGTAAACAGACGCGCTATATGAATCAGTAGAATGCACTACATATATTTTTAGTATGTACTTAGACTGCAATTGCTTCAAAAATATAATTTGTTCAAGTTAGCGATAAAGCTATACAGTACACAAAAAAATGCATGCCGTTTTGTTAGATAGTTACAAAAATATACCCGAGTACATTTTTTTCTTCTCTAAAGAACTACCCAAAACGTTATCGCCATTTGTATGGAGACAGCTGCCTACACTCCTCAGTATTTAAAAACAGGTTCTTGCATATCAGATAGGTATGCAAAATCTAAAATGGTGATGATAATGTTTGGCCGAATTCGGCTATGGCGACTGTTTCAGTCTTCGTGATGATGTCTCCGATGGACTCATATGTGGCTCGTGTAGCCAGCCTACTTTGAGAAGGTCCAGCACATGCCCGCAATGTGCAGACCCCGTTATGTTTGTAAAGAAAAGTCCTGGATAGTTATTTGAATCGCACACTGCCTGGGTACCTCCAAAATATGATTCATCTGGAGAAACCCAGACCAATAACACCCTGGGTGTTATTTTCTAGATTCTAGTGAAAGCATGTTGCAGTCGGAGGTAACCCAGCCTCCCAACAGAGGTGACTTTGATGCGAGCTTGGTTTCCAACCGCGGATGTTTTGGCTTCACGAGTTTACATCCAACACGCTCGCCTTTTTTGCAATATCACATGCCGTTGTTTCTACAAAAATAAAGGCACATGTGGGCTCCTACCGCCTGCCGCAGCACAACGGCCTTTAGTTGAATGCAACCTGGAGGACAGACGGATCTAATCCACGCACTCTAACTGCGGATTAGAGTGCGCGCACGTCCTCGAAAAACATTAAATATCAAATTAAAATTCGTTTAAAAATCTTATTATACTCATATAGGTTCGTCGTCTTCCATGGTATCTACCTTGCTCGATACACAGTAGATATTTTATGTTAAAGGTGGTTTAATAATGGGTTTACTAATGTTTGCCCGAATTTCAAGAGCAATAATTTCGTCTTCCTTAATTTCATTTGCCATAATTTCATTAGAAATAACGTTTCATTTGCCATAACTATCGAATTACATAAAATTGTTTGCAATAATTTCATTATTCACAACCAATCAAACGTCATAACTTTCATTATCCATAAAATTATTTGCCATACTTCTCATTATCAATAAAGTTAACATCCACAACAATTATTTACCATAAAACTGATTGCCTATACTAAAAATAATAATAAATGGCTAAAAATGTTTCCTAATTATTAGGTACTTTTAATTACTTTGGTTTGATTGATTGTTATATTTATTTATATTATTTGGGGCAGGCAGGCATTCATTATGCAATCAGGCATGTATCATGCAAGACATGCAGAATGCAAGCAGGTATGCTGTACGAAAGCAAACATGCAGCATGCAGGCAGGCATGCAGCACGCAAGCATGCATGCAACATGCAAGTCTTCTGTCGAGGCTCTGGCTCTGCGGGGTTCCGGCGGTCCCACGCGTGCCACTCGTCACATGTGGCTTTCGCTCACCACCGCCGCTTGCTGGCCGGCTATGTCGGCCAGCCTCAGCCGCGGCGGCTCGCTCAAGTTATTTATAAGACATGATTATTATGTCAAATATAGATTATGTCAAATGATGTTTATAGCATTTTTTATTATGGCATCTCATTTTATGGCAAATGAGAGTTATTGCTATTGAATGATTATATCATGCGTTATTAGTACTAATAAGAATAGTGTTAACAAGTATTATGACCGAGGATCATTATGGAAATGAAATTTTTGCAAGGAAAATTTATGAAAAACAAGACAATACCTCAATAATGACTGTATACGGCTGCTAAATTCTATTAATATACCTATTATACTAAACGCTACATAGATAAAAGATACATTTCATAGTACCAAAAACATCAACATTAACCATTTTTAATGATCCCTACTGCTAAGAAACAGTATAACGTGCTGGGAATCAAAAACAACATTATTTGAAAATCGCAACCTTTAGTTCGAATCGTCTCGTTCGAATCCAAAAAAATAAAAAATACAAGAACAGTATTTGATAAATTATTTAATTTGTAGTTATAGGAAAAATGTGATAGTAAAAAACCACGAGCCCTATAAGTAGCTTTCACTTATAGGGCTCGTGGTTTTTTACTATCACATTTTTCCTATACTTACAGAATTGCATTGTGAATGCATAAAAATAATTTAAAATCTTAATTTAAAGTTTATTTAAATTTTTGATAGTTAAAATACTTCTATGCACTAGTGTCTATTGTCACCAATGTTTTCACATAATGTCATGATTGTTTTCTCCAGATTGTAAAAAAAATGTTTTTTCCTAGCACTATCACAGAAACGTCTATCAAAAGGCGTAGATGTAACGTTAAGAGAACTGACTTCAGTATTTGTTTCTTTATGCAAATTAGCGGCAATGGTGACAAAAAGTACAGAATTTTGCATTATGTTTGCTGTAGTGTTTTGCTTCTGTCATATGACATCGATGACATATTTCTTTCTTAACCAATTGTGTAAGTATGACTTTATTTTAATGCTTTTGATAAAATCTAGACATATTGTCGTATGTCTCCAAAGTTATATTAGTATCTTGATTTGTGTCAATCAAGATACGAACGCATAATAACAATGTGAAAATATAATATTCGGGTTTGTCCTCGCATAAGCCGTAGGCACTTTTTAGTTTTAAATTAAAGATTTCATGATTTTATAGATAATATTGTATTGGGATGATAATAATATCATAAATTCCCGTCGGTTGGTCAAGAAGATAGGCTAATTAAAAGCGTCTGTAATATCTGATTGGGAGTTGCACAGATAAGCTCATTTAGACAATCAAACAATCTTAACCCTTAATTGGTCGCGTGGGATGTCTCGCACCCCAGTAAACGTTTTCAGACTCATCATTTTTTTAAAACTAAACTTGTATTGAATGCGATGTTCTTCCAGGAAGCTTTGTAAATGAGTGTCAAGTTGTCATTGAGTTGTTGATGTTGAGTGTCATTCGCGAGTGGAACTCGATTGTGAGAGATTGAGCTTAGAGACCATGCTTGTGGTGCTCGATACCTCAAAAATGCGGGCAATGACCATATTTTTGTATAGCAATGATTGCAGTCTGCCAATTTATAAATAAGAAATGAGTAAATATGAAATGTACTATCTTGTGTAAAAAAATATACGTTAGTTTAAAAATTGATTAGGTAATACGTAAGAAGAAATGTTCCTTTTATTAAAAGTCCGATTTTGAATAATGTGACAATTTCACACGCCTCACGCGACTGCTTACGTAACTTATTAGGCCCGCCAAATTAAGGGTTAAAAACTCTTCAGGTTAAATAAATAATATTCGTGTTTCCTTGCAGCATTAGGTGTAAATTTACTTATAACATTAGAAATTCAACTGCTTTGGTGGTTGTTAATTTTTGTTTGGCTTTTATCACTTGTGGAACCATGTCACATGACGCAACGCGAAGTAAGTCAATGCTCATTCATATTTTTGATAATTTATTTAACTGAAGATGGTTTTGCTAGCAAGAGCGGTTGACGATATGAAACGACCGGTACCCGTGACCGGGCGAGCGAGATAGCGGTCGAGAAGCAAAGCGATTTTTAATTGCGCATTTTTTTACGTGACTTTTTTTAATTGCGAGTCAGTGTACCTTTACATATATAAATCATTGTGTTACAAAATTGCGCTTTGAAAATCGCTGTGCAGAGTAATACCTAAACTTTCTGATGGAGGCAACAGAGAGCTGTATCAAATTTGCTACATAGTGAGCTAAACGAAATATTTTGCTTTTGTGAGATAGTTATTTTGACCTTTGTCACAAAAATCAATTACTTATTTATCTATGTCAGGTGGAACGCACAAAGGAGCTGGTAAGCAAATTGACTTCGAAATACTCAGATGACCGAATTTCCGCTGAACTGGACCACTTTGGCCGTTGCCTAGACCGGAATCACATGGAGTTTGTTCCACTGGGCTTATGCACTTTGGGACGATCGCTTCTAGTTTCGGTGGGTATCCGTTCGCGTTCATCGCTGCTATCCATTTCATTTATTTTGAAATCATAGAGAGTCCGTGACAGAAAACTCTGCGTGCGACTGGGGCGTTTTGAATTTCAAACGCGGGTACATGCGGGCACGGCCTCTCTTAAGATACCTAGTATTGGTCACATGACATCTGCCAATCGCTATCGGCCGATATTTTTGTGCCTCGCTGCAGATTTTGAAATCGGCCGATTTAAGGTCACAGCAGATATATCAACTCGGAAAGGGATCGACACCGTATCGCCTTTCGCCTCGCCGCGCCGTCAACCAGGCGTCAACCTAACGCAATCACGTAACGACATGACGACGCCGCGCTTACGGCTCGCCGCACAGTGGTTCCATATCGAAAAAAGGTCGTCATGGGATCAAATCTCGGAATTTGACGACCGATTTGGCGCAGGGGTAGGCTGCCCACCTTCTGCGCCAGTGGTCTCGGGTTCGATTTCCGAACAAGACTGTAATATAGTCTATGTTTTGAGTTGTGGTTCTGACGTCTGGCAACCCCTGGCCGGGCTGCCTTACTATTTGTATTTGACATACTGCGGTGACTAAGGAAGAGTGTTAAGTTTGCATCGTTAAATAAATAAGTGATCTCCCATAAAAATCTTTTAATTACTAACACTACATGGCGCAGCCGAACTAAAGAACCTGCCGACCATAAGATTTGATGGTGTCCCCTGAAGAAACTCAAGGTTACGAAAGTTGCGAAGAAGATACAATGTCGGGCGTGGAATACCGCATGCCGGCACCGCTCAACCTCGACAATTTGGATGATCTATATCCACAATGGAAGTGATTTCTCAACAGTTTCAAGATATTCCTGTCTGCTGCTGGGCTTAATAGGGTAGCAGAGTCCAGAAAAGCTACAATTTTTCTGAACTGCATAGGACAATCTGCTCAAGAACTGTATGAAAACACCTTGAAAGGCACGGTTGATACTGAAAAACTTGATGAGGTAATAGAGATCTTTGAAGAACATTTTAAACCTAAAACTAATGAGATCATCAATACGTTTCACTTTAACAAGAGAATTCAAGAAGAGGGAGAAAATTTTGATGCATTTTACACAGATCTAAGAAAAATTGCACAGAATTGCAACTTTGACGTGTTTAAAGACAGAATGCTAAGGGATAAAATAATATATGGCATTAGAGACGTCCAAATTCAACAGAAACTCTTGATGAAGAAAAACCTGACTCTACAGGAAGCTGTGGAAACGTGTCGGACCTCAGAACTGGCTAAGAAACAAGTGAAGGTCATCGCAGGTCAAGGTCTACCAGTTACAGAAGTAGATGGAATCTGCATCCAGCATAGGAATTCATTTCCCTACAGCGCTGACCAACAACAGTCAAAAGCTAAGTATAAAGTATCAAGTAATAGTACATACCTGTGTAAAAAATGTAACAAACGTCATGGACCTAGAAAATGCCCTGCTTTTGGCAAAACCTGTTCTCTGTGTAAAAAAATTAATCATTTTGCTGTAAGTTGTAAATCTAAGAATTCCGTACACTACATAGAATCGAACGAGGAAATAGAAAATCCCGAGGACTTATGACTCGTACGGGTTTGTAACCTCATTGAAAGTAATAATAGGGAATGGACTGAAGTAATAAATATACAGTCAAAATATGTAACTTTTAAGTGAGACACGGGGGCACAGATTAATGTTTTGTCTTTAAAAGATCTTAAAAATATTGTCGATGATGAAAATCCCGAATGGTCTGAGACAAAAATAATATTAGAAGTTTTTGGGGGATCACACATTAAGCCTGTCGACAAAAGAATATTAACTATTTTGAAAAATGATGAGGCTTTTGAGACTGAATTTATAATTGTTGATAAAAATGTTCGACCTATATTGGGTTTACCGACTTTGATAGAACTTAAACTTTTGAATATTAATCATAATAATTATGTTAATGCAATAAAAACTAATGTAAATGCTATTAAAAACAGCTTAATAGAAAAGTATTATGAACTATTTCAGGGTGTCGGTCTATTTAAGAAGCCGTTGGAACTGCAGATCCAGACAGGAGTAGACCCAGTTGTGAGACCCACCGAGGCGAATGCCTAATGCACTTTTGACTCGGTTGCGAGAAAAATTAAAATCACTGGAAGACAGACAAATTATCTCCAAGGTCGAACATCCTAAGAGCTTTGTAAGTAATCTAGTAGTTATTGAAAAAAAAGATGGATCATTAAGAATCTGTCTCGATCCAAAAGATCTTAATAATGTTTTACTTAGAGAATATCATCTGATCCTTACTTTAGAAGAAATTTTACCTAAGATATCGAATAAGAAATTTTTCTCCGTATTAGACTTATCTGAATGATTTTATAATATTAAACTGGATAATAATTCTAGTGAACTGTGTACGTTTAATAGTCCGTTTGGTTGTTACAAATTTAATAGACTTCCCTTTGGTTTATCGGTGGCCCCAGAAATTTTCCAAAAATATAATGAAAATGCTTTTGGTGATATACCTGGAGTAATTATCTATTGTGATGATTTGCTAATATGTGCTGAAACAGAATCTGAGCATGATGCAATATTAGATAAAGTTTTTGAAAGAGCAAAATTGTGCAATGTTCGCTTTAATAAAAATAAGTTTCAATTTAAGTTAAGAGAAGTAAAATATTTTGGACACATTTTTTCTGAAGCAGGTATGAAAATTGATCCTAACAGAGTAGAAGCTATATTAAATATTAATTGCCCGAAAGATAAAAAAGAACTTCAAATATTTCTTGGAATGGTGAACTACCTAAGACAGTTTGTTCCTAACCTTGCTAATATTGCATCACCTCTTCAACTCTTATTGAAAAAGAATGTTGACTGGATATGGACTAATGTGCATGACACAGCTTTTAAAAACATAAAAAGCAAAATCAGTAAAGCACCTGTTTTACAGAATTTTTGCCCTAATTTACCTATTGTAATTCAATGTGATGCCTCCAAAGATGGTTTAGGTTGCTGTTTGTTACAGAATGATAAGCCAGTTTGTTTTGCATCTAGAAGTCTCACTAGTAGTGAACAAATTTTTCACAAATAGAAAAAGAACTTTTGAGTGTTGTTTGGTCGACTAGAAAATTTCATTCTTACATTTATGGACAAAAATGTACAATATTAAATGATCATAAACCTTTAGAATCTCTGTTGAAAAAACCTATTCATGATGTTCCATCTCCACGATTACAAAGAAAATATTTAAAAGGAAAATTGATGTTTATCGCAGACTTGTTGTCTCGATCCTATCTAAAATGTGATGATGTTGATGAATCGTACATGTATGAAGTAATCCACTGTGTGGGTCTGGCAAAATACCTTCAGTGTACAAAGGCGACCAAACAAAAATTTATATTGGAAACAAACAATGATTCAGAACTTAAAAAATTAATGGATTATACCAAAAATGGTTGGCCTAATAATGTAAAACATATTCAGGGTGAGGTACGTTATTATTATAAATTAAGATCGGATATTTCAATTGATGAAAATCTGTTATTCTTACGTGATAAGCTAATAATACCTAAAAGTATGAGGATGGAAATTTTGAAAATGTTACATGAGGGACACCTCGGCATAAGCAAAATGAAAAGTTTTGCACGAGGAATGTATTACTGGCCTAAAATTGATCTACACATTGAACAGTTTGTAAGAAAATGTTTTGTTTGTCAAATGTATCAAAATAAAAATGTTAAAGAACCACTAATGTCCCATGACATTCCAGATTTGCCATTTTCAAAACTTGGAATTGATATCATGGATTTTAAAAGCAAAAGTTATTTAGTAATATATGATTATTTCTCAAAATGGCTTGATGTACAGTTGCTCAGTAGTAAGAGCGCAAAAAGTATTAATAATGTATTAATTGGTATTTTTTGTAATTTTGGTACTCCAAATGAGATTGTGTCTGATCACATTCCATTTGATTCCAAGGAATGTAAGGACTTTGCTTCAGAATGGGAATTTAAGTTTACATTTTCCAGTCCTAAATATCCTCAGTCAAATGGAATGGCAGAGAGGGCAGTACAGATTGCTAAGAAAATGTTGAAAAAATGTTACGAAGATAAGACTGATTTCAGGGTAGCTTTGTTACATTATAGAACTGCACCAGTCTGTGGTACAAAATTTTCACCAGCACAATTGGCAATGAACAGAAATTTAAGAACTAAATTACCTGTTTGTTATAATTATTTAAAGCCAAAGCTAAATAAAAATGTAAATTTAGAATTTGAAAAGGGGCAAATTAGAAATTTAAGGTATTATAATTTAAATATATTGTTTCTTAAAGATCCTAGTATCAATAAGTGGTTATCTGGTACTATAGCTAATAAGATTGGTTTGAGGTCATATGACATTATTGCCAGTAATGGTGTTACATACACAAGAACTTCTTATCATGTTCGACCTTGCTAGATTTTTTTTTCTGTCCGTCTGGATATTCATGGATGTGCAGTTGCAAAAAACAAACATTTATTTTAACACATTATTTTTTGTTGTAAGTACTTAGTATAGTATTATATTATCTGTAGTTGTAAGCTATATTTTTTGTTTGATTTGTGTCAAAATAATTTTGGCTTTGTTCAAAGAGAATGTTAATCTCAAAGAAAATATCATTTTGTTTGTTGTAAAGGGGGAAAGAAAAACAAGTAGTACCTAAAAAATGGAAAATGAAGTATTTAGAAAAAATCGACCCGTCTCACAACTAGCTCCGATGGGAGTTAGACAGTTGTGAGACGGGTCGATTTTTTCTAAATACTTCATTTTCCATTTTTCAGTAATAAAAAATGCATTGTGAATGCAAAAAAACTAAAAATTTAAATAAGTTGCAATAGTTATTTCATCTTTAGCGATTGCAAAATACCTGGAAAGGTATTTCTTTCGCGTGTGAGGGTAGTAATATCTTCACATTGATGAAATTAACGCTGACTATACAGCGCGTAAGAAGTATTGGATAAATTCGACGCTTCTCGTAGCGACTCCGTAGCTCAGTGGTTAGAGCAGTCGCCCGGAAAGCGAAAGGTCGTGGGTTCGAGTCCCATCGGAGCTAGTTGTGAGACGGGTCGATTTTTTCTAAATACTTCATTTTCCATTTTTCAGTAATAAAAAATGCATTGTGAATGCAAAAAAACTAAAAATTTAAATAAGTAGTACCTATTTAATTTTACTTTATTTACTTAACAAAAAAAAATTGTAAAAAGGGATAGATGTAATATAGTCTATGTTTTGAGTTGTGCAGACGTCGTCGTTGCACGTCTGGCAACCCCGGGCCGGGCTGGCTTACTATTTGTATTTGACATACTGCGGTGACTAAGGAAGAGTGTTAAGTTTGCATCGTTAAATAAATAAGTGATCTCCCATAAAAATCTTTTAATTACTAACACTACAAAGACAAATATTTGTGTGCATGAACATGTCTATTTGTCTTGGTCTGGGTGTTTTCTATGTATATTAAGTATGTATTTACAAACAAAAAGTATTTAAGTATATATTTATCCGTTATCAAGTTTTCCATGATACAGTTTCATGAAATTAAAATGGGCTTATATAATTGGTGTGAATGTAAGAAGTTATTTATTTATTTTAATTTCAGACTGATTTTTTTAAATGTGGTTAGTTCATTTTCATTTTCGGACCACTGTGCGTAGCGCCGTAAGCTCGGGTACGGAGAGACGTGAGCGCGTTGACGACTAGTCGTAAGCGCGGGGATAGCAAGTTGAGCGACCCGCAAAGCGGTTCGTGAGCTGCGAGGCGATTACGTTACGATTCCGATTAGTGTGCGTTGCAGAAGGGGGTTTCATACAAAGAATACTGAAACGCTCGAGTTGATACGTTTACAATCCGTTTACGAGTTGATAAGTCTGCTGTGACGTTTAGTTAGCTATCATGCGCGCGTGTCAACCTATTGCCTATGTTGTAACTGACCGACTTTTATACTTTTTTTTAAACATGAATTTTTAAGGACTTTACCATTTTATGGTCCCACTACTTACGATATATCTCATAGCGACTGAACATTTTACCTTCGTGCAACTAGCCTATTAAAAACGATTGCCCTAAACGAGTTTCTTGCTGGTTCTTTTTGCAAGGTTTCCCGCCGCCGCGCCGAAGGATTTGCGAACCGATGGCGAACTTAATCTAAAGTAGGGTAAAGAAAGGTATATTGATGGTATAAGTAATCGGGTGATATTTAATATAAAAATTGTTTACTAAACACAGAAATGTTGAAGCGTAGCGCGTGATAAATGTCTATCTTCCTCACACTCGTAGGAACTCGCTAGCGCTGTCTCATGAATGAGCTCGCATAGGGAACTTTGTGGTAATCCGCTTACAAAACTATCACCAAATTACTTATATCACCAATATACCTTTCTTTACCCTATTGTACAACTCAATCTAATCTAAATAAGCAAATTTGACTTAATTTTGATTATTTTCTATTTGATGCTTCGTTCAGAACTAAATACGTGACACGCTTCTTCTTTAGTCTTTGAAAAATACGTACAGGCAAAATTCAGACGGGGCTCGAACCTGCTCCCCAAAAAATCCAGTCCAATACTCTCACTTACCAATTTTGCCTTTCGGTAGCTTAAAAGTTGGTATACATAAATAAATAAATTTCTTACAATCACACATAACTAGACATGTTCATGCCCAGATATAATATATCTGGGCATAAATATTATTTATCTTGTTCGGGAATCGAACCCGAGACCTCTGGTGCAGAAGGCAGGTGTACTACCCCTGCACCAAATCGGTCGTCAAAAAATATAAAGTAATTTTAAAATTATTACCTTGTCTATCCGCAGTTTAATGAGAATTTAGATTCTTGCCTCATTACATTATACAGCCATAGTACAATTTACTTGTTTCTTTATATTCCCTGAATACTTTTATTGTCTTGTCTCAATTGTTGTTTTTTTTCAGTTAATTGCAACCAGTACTACCTATGTGGTCATCATTATACAATTTCAATCTTAATGCTGTGGCCAAACGGATGTAATCTTGCCTTCCACCCGATGTAAACATCCGATTGTTTTGCGTCAAGACGGATTACATCCAAGCGCCAACACGCTCGCGACACGCGTTCTTCCTCCATGGTTGTGGAAGGTCGAACAAAATTTGGACTACATCTATCGGGTAGCTGGGTGGATAATGGCAGGCCAGGTCACTTCGACGGTAAAAAAGCAAGATTACATCTATCTTGTCAGGGCTTAAGATTATCTTTTACCTATAGCGAATATTTCGGATGAGGGAATAAAAAGAATGTGTTGTTTTTGAATTTTAATAGACCATTCGAAGCAAATGGTCATCATGGACTTAGCTTAGCTGCATACGGTGCGCTGGAAGAATTTCGAGACATCATGAGCTCAATAATATCATCTGCCGGGCTTTAATTTCGGCCAACATGCCTTGCGTTTTGGAGCCACCTGGTCTAAGTCGTACGGACGGTAAAAGACCGGATGGTATGACGTTGGTCCCGTGGCGACAGGGTCGGTGCTTGTTATGGGACGCCACGTGCGTAAGCACATTTGCGACATCGTATTTGGAGGGGACTATCCGAGTGGCTGGCTATGCTGCTGATACCGCAGCTAGAAACAAAAAACTAAAATATACTGATCTAGCGAAAAACTATTTGTTCGTGCCATTTGCAGTGGAGACCGGAGGTACGTGGTGCACTGAGGCAAGGCGCTTTGTATCGGAGCTGGGCTCGGGATTACGGGATCAAGGCTACGATTCCCGCTCCGGAGCGCATCTGGTTCAAAGAGTTTCTCTAGCCATACAGTGGGGCAATGCTGCGAGTTTAATGGGGACCTTTGAGCCAGGTACGGCCCGGGGCGGGCTTCTGGATTGATTTAAGTTTATTTATTGTATTGTTTTGGTATTCACTGGGTAGGTACAATAAATATGTTATGTACTTCGAGGTACCAAAACACTTGAAGTTGTCAGTCTCACCTAAGATAATAAATTATTTAAAATCTATTGAGAATACATAATACATGTAACTATGTACTTTATTTAAAAGATATGTATTATTAATGAAAATTGCTGTTTCTTATTTTTGATGATACTCTTTTTTAAATACAGGCAAACAATTTCCATTAATAAGCTGATGTTATGTGAGTATTGAAAAAGTTTATTTCAAAAACTCAAGCAACCAACTCAAATCCTAAGGTCAAAAAAATCAAAATCAATTTTTTTTTTTAAATCAAAAGGTGTAATCATAAAAAGCAATTGTCTACGATCGACCATTATGAGAACATTGATATTGGATTCATTAAATACATCAATAATAATATTTTCATCCCATCTATTCGAAAAGCGATGATTGTATAGTGAATAACAGGGTCCAAAACGATTCATTGTTAACCTGCTATGACAAGAGGGTAACAATGAGATTTGAATTTAGAAAATAAATAAAGACGCATTGGTCGGAGAGTAGAAAAGGGTGTGCAGGACTTAAAAAAATTTCAACTGATTTTGGACGGGGCCAGGACTTGTAAAATTTAAAAAAATTTTTTTTATAAAAATGAGAATACCTCGCAAATCAGTGTGTGCGTTGTAGCATATAAAAATTATATTAAGAATCTACTTCTTCTTCTTTACGTGCCACTCCTATCGGAGGTTGGACAACATCATAGCTATCTTAACTTTTGAAGCCGCTGCCCGAAACAGGGATGTACTACTATGGCCAAACCATTCCCTAAGGGTTTTAAGCCAAGAATGTCTTTTTCTTCCAACACTACGTTTTCCTATAATTTTCCCTGAATTATCAGTTTGTGAATTTTATATTTGGTGTTCCTCATCACATGACCAAAATATGTCAATTTGCAGCACTTGATGGTGTTGATGAGTTCAAGATCTTTGCCCATCCTTTGAAGTACCGTTACGTTGCTCACTCTGTTACCAATATAAGTTACCAATGATCCGTATATCCTTACAATCTAGACCTTTTTGTAGGAGCAGATGTATTAGCTTATCGTGTTGGACTTTGTCAAAGGCCTTTTCAAAATCTATGAAACATACATACATGTCCTGATTTATATCCAAGCACCTCTCCCCCAGAACTCGGATACAAAATAATGCGTCTCTTGTACCGAACCCGTTTCTGAAGCCAAACTGGGTGTCGCTGAGATCTTCTTCACATTTACGATATACTCTTTCATGTATAATCTTCAGAAAGATCTTCAGTAGATGGCTCATTAGGCTTATAGTTCTGTAATCGCCACATGATTTTGGTCGTGCTTTTTTAGGCAATGTTACAAAAGTTTAATCTAACCATTGCTCAGGTAAAATGCCAAAATGCCAAAATGTCCTCGAGTAGTTTTAAGATCTCACATTGAATATGGTCCAGTCCTGGTGATTTACCAGACTTAGCATTCTGAATTGCTGACCTTATTTCACTTTTCCGTTTCTCTACCCCAGTAACTATATCTTCTGTAAGAATCAAACCTTCTGATCTTGAATCATCCCTAAATAACTCCTCGATGTATTCAGCCCAAACAATCAGTTATTCTTTGATGTCAAGTACGGGTATGTTATCGTGAATTAACGTAGGACTATGTCTTTTTCGGTTCACACCAGTCATATGCTTAATCTTTTTGTGAACTGTGAAAGCATCGTGTTTTGACATAGCTGTCTCCACTTCCTCGCATTCCTCTTCCCACCATTTGTTCTGGGCAAGATTACACTCATGGCGAACCTGGAGATGCAGCTCTCTATACTTATCGATATCTATGTTTTTCCATTTCCTTCTTTCTCTCATAAGGGCTAAGATCTCATCTGTCATCCAAGACTTTCTTTTTTTTCGGGTACATGTTTGAGTGTTTCCGTAACATCGAAAACAGCGCATTGTAATATGGTATAAGTGGAGTTTACATCATCCATTAGTTCAGCCTGTAATGGTTCCATTTTTTTCAACAAAACTTTACGAACCGCATCCGAAACAACTGGGTGTCTCAGCTGGTGAGCGTCAATCTTAGGTCTCTGTGTTTTCTTTGGTACCTTTTTGAGCCTTAATTTGAACTCCGCGACTACTGGATTATGGTCCGAGGCGATGTCTGCTCCTGGGTAAGTCTTCGCAGACTTTACACTGTTGCGGAATCTCGTATTCACTAGTATAAAATCAATTTGATTTCTGAGAACCTTATCGTCTTTCGGATGTCGCCAAGTGTAAAGTCTCCGTGGTGGCAGTTTAAAAGTGGTGTTAATTGCCACAAAGTCTTTTTCTCGGCAGAATTGTACTAAGCGGTCACCCCTTTCGTTCTGCTCTCCGAGTCCAAACAAGCCCACATTATTGCCGTCAGCAGCACGACCAATTTTTGCGTTAAAATCGCCTAACACCACATTCAGATCGTGTTTTTTGGTTAAATGTAGTGCTTTGTCCACATCTCCATAGAACTCCTCTACTAGATCGTCATCTTTGTCTGAAGTTGGTGCATATATTTGGATTAGATTGACGTTAACTGGATGGCCCTTCAGTTGCAGTAGCATAACTCGTTCGGATATTGGAAGGAAATTAATCACTGATTCATGTACCCGCCTCGTGACTAACACCCCAACTCCATGCAGATGTCTCGAATCGTCCCGTCCTGAGTAATAAAGAACATAGCCCCTATCGGTGTGTTGTATTCCTGATCCCTTCCATCTTATGTCACTCAGGCCACAGATGTTAATGCCTAAACGCTTGACTTCTTCTTGTGTGTTGATGAATCTTCCCTCATCATAAACACTTTGGACATTCCAAGTTGCTATCTTCATGATTGACCCGGAGATTCTTAGCACCCTCTGATCACTTAAGACCTGCCGGGGACTGAGGGCCTTTTTTATAGATGTCTCAACCATGATGATGTTTGCTTGGAAAATTTTATGTGGTAGTT
Organism: Crambus lathoniellus; assembly: GCA_949710035.1. Classification (NCBI taxonomy): domain Eukaryota; kingdom Metazoa; phylum Arthropoda; class Insecta; order Lepidoptera; family Crambidae; genus Crambus; species Crambus lathoniellus. The sequence continues at coordinate 5,018,492 of OX453317.1, forward strand.
TTCCATTTGCTTTCCACATCGCAATATAGTAGCCGAGTGTTTCGCCCACTAGTGTCTGAACAGTTACCTTTCCAGGACCCGCTCCTTCAGCCTTCTGTCAGTACTATTGCCGTTGCTGCCCGGCCCCAGGGGAATGCTTATTTAGTGGCGGCATTTACCCGCCACGTCACAAGGTCGACATAAGACTTATGTAGCTTTTTATAAAGCCGCCCGTCCCACCAGACTGCTCACTACGTCCTGTCGATCCTGCCGCTGAACGGTCGGGGACTGCTTATTCAAAATATTCGCAGCTAACCACCATATCTGGTGGCCGTTCACTATCCGCCACCTGTGACCCCGTTGATAGCCTACAGCTCGACCTCAACTAAGAATTAGAATCTACATAAAAACTTATTGAATAAAAGTATAATATACGAATAAAAAAACGTTATATATATTTTTTTTTAATTATTACCTACATCCGGTTTCCTATTAGGTTTGAATTTAAAAAAAATATTTCTTCCGGATCACATTATATTGTATTTTTACAGTACGTAAATTTATTTTTTGAACATTATACAAAACATAAAAATTGCAATAGTTACAAAAAAACAATGGGTGGTCGCAAATGGCATTATAAGATGCCATCGGTCGTCTCGGGCTCGGCTCAGTGACCGTACTCTGAATTGCAAAATCCGTAACTTCGGTAGCCCCGCCCCTTTCACTCGATTCTGTCCCAACTAGATAGTAAGAGAGACGGGAATATCAAAATTTCGCAATTTGCCTTTCATAGTAGGCCCTCAGGCTCGGCTCGGACTCCGCACGGTGTAGCGCGAGTCATCCTTTATCTGTAATAAGTGTCATTAATCATTGAGTAAATAGAAAAAAACTGATATTTATCTCTTACCGATGAATTTGACAGTGTTGTATGTACAATTTGGAACATAAATCAGTGCGAGCAAATATTTTGAAGCATTTATTGTTTGTTTTAGATGTGTTCATAAGGTTCTTAAATCATTAGGCCTAAAAATTGTAGAGTACCGTGCCTACCTATTATCTTTTGATCTAGATATTAACGGAAAGCTGGAGCCTAGTCTCGTTATTATTACTTATTGCTTTTCAACCAATTTCATCAATAAAGGTTCTTATGTGTAGTTTGCTCAAGTTTGTCTAGGTAATTACTTTTTAATAATTATTTTGCCTTTTCCTTCTACTTAAATATTACTTGTATCCACAATGATGGGACCAGTAGCAACACCTAAGCATCAAAGACGGTCAGGCAAAAATTTTGAATAAACCATTTCGGGTGCTATGTACTGGGTTTTAAGGTTATCGCAACTACTGTGTGTTGCACCCGTAAGAATGCAAAGAGAGGGTGACGTGTGGCGAGTCAAATATGCACCAAAACTGAGCATCGTGCCTGCAGTGATCGTGATATTATCAAGTAAGTTTTGTGTATTTGAATTATTAGTGGACTATAATATAATTCTCTTAAAAGAATTTGTTGTGAATGCCAATCAAGAAGCTACGCAATCGGTTCGCAAAGTCCAAGAGCCGAAGATTTTGTGACGAGAACAATCGGAGTTCTTTATAGTACCGTTCTCTGAGCTTCGGAAAGGAGTAAGTGCTAAGATCCAAATTATGGCATTTTGTAAAATGTACCTATGTGGCTGGATAACGACATTGCCTCTTCAGCAATAATATTTTCTCTATTGCTGGGATTAAGTCTGCCATATAGTCAAGTAAAGAGAAGGCAAGAAGTAGGTAGACGAAACAAAATTACATCATATCACCAACGTAATCACTCGATTATATTACTTTTTCCCGCGCTCTTGAGATAAATTAACTTTTATATTATAGGTACCGCTATGCAATTGATGGAGTACATACCTCTCCTATCGGAAACTCGTTCTCCGAGTGCACAATGGCTAAAAGCCAGATTTACTATTTTATCGATACTGTACATCGTTACAACGTTGACTGCAATTATCACTGTTAGTAATTCTTGGCAAAGAATGAAATGTATCATACAGTGTCTGGAGAATCTCCATCAGGTAAAGAACGCATTGATGTTCATTTTATATCTTTAGATTTTTGTGGATTTTTGTTAAGTGGACCAAGCTTGCAAAGTGCAATGCTTATATCTCTGCCCTTTAAAAATACTAAATCCTCTTGTTTAAGATAAGAGCAGCTATGGGGAACGATTACAACATAAAGAAATGTTTGGAAGAAAAAAATAAGATTGCTTTTACTGTAGTAGTTCTGTTTTCTGTAGGAACATTCGCTCTCTTTTTATATATCGAAATCAACTCCAGTGGTAAGTATATAAATTAATCCCAATAAGGTACCTAATCAAAGCACAACAACTAAGTTCCTCTTTCTGTAGCACCAAGTCATTGAAAAATATCTTAGTTCCTCGAAATGTAGTAGGTACCTATTTTAATGTCCCCACTTCAGTGCTGGGGCACACCTATCCTTGGATGGATAAGGATAATGGACCATGACTCACCATGCGGGCCCAATGTGCATTGGTGGGTATTACGCCGAATGTAGCTGTGACTAACAACTTAACGTGAATTCCGAAGAACGGAGTAGCTCGATATAATAAGTTTTCGGTCACGCATCCCCTGACCCTGACTGTGCACTGACTAACCTTTGCGAAAGTTGCTTAACTTCAACGATTGACGAAAACGATACGGTTTAATATGTATGGTTTTTTTTTACTTTTAATGGGTTTGTTCTTGATCCCAATCAAGCCCATGGGCTAAAACTGGAACTACGAAGGAGGGAGCTAACCCAGAAGGTGCCTATTCACTCTTGCTTTGAAAGTGGTCGGGTTATAAGTACTCGGAAATACAGACACGGGGAGGGAGTTCCACTCCTTTGCTGTGCGCAATATAAAAGATGTTGAGTAGCGCTTGGTGCGACATTTGAGAATATCAACCAAGAAAGGGTCAGACCACAGCCCGCTGTGCGTCTGGATGTCCGATGGAAGAAGGGGGATGGCGGTATGAGCTCATAAATGGACTCCTTTTGCGGTGAAAAGACACGCTTGCGTTTTGCTGGATTAAATAAAAACCCCTGATTTTATATGGATTAAAGGCTGACACACACCAAAAAGTGTCGCAGACGTGCTGCATTTCGTCTGCGTGCGTCATGATTTTGTAATATTAGAACTTATACGCGTAGGTTCACATCGACAGTGTTGCATCGCAATGCGTCTGCGACACCGTTCAGTGTGAACCTACTCGTAGAAGTTCAAATACTACAGTCACAACAATACAATCAGCTGGAGCTTTAAGACTCGATTAAAAACCGTGCCAGGAAGCTCATCGGGAACTCAGTGTTGGCCACGGCGAAACATCAAAGCCTCAGCCACCGCCGAAAAGTTGCATGCTTATCGGTTTTTTATAGAATATACTTTGGTGAGTGTGCGAGCGAGCTGCACGACCTTGTGCCTCCAGTCCCTTTCCACCATCGGGGTACCAGACGCAGACAAGCTTACTACTCTTACATCGTTGACACTCCAGCTGTCCGTACCAAGCGCTTCGCCAATTTATTCCTCATACCTGCTGCCTGTCTCTGTGTTCCCTGATACTCACAACCTAGGTCTCTTTAAGTCGAGAGTGAATAGGCTTCTCCTGGGCAGGCATGTAACATCCTAGACTGCATCCTGATAGCCAAACAAAATGGCGGTCACATGCTTGCCCGGTTTATAATAAAAATTAAATAATAAAAAAATTGCTTTTCTGCGAGTTGGTGTTGGATTTTTTTAAAGAACAGCATTTTAAAAATGTCTAATGCTGTGTTTCTTGAGTTTTATGACAATCGCTTATAGAACTTTTTGGTTTGCACGAATGAGATTTGATGAATAATTGTCAGAGGATCCATTTCAATACATCAAGATTTTTCCATACAAACTTAGACTTAATCAATATAATATACCCTATTGATTTTGGCATTGCCGTTTCAGTGGAGTATAATGTACATTATTAAAATCTTGGTTCTCAGTTAGTTCAATTTATGTTTTTTTCCGGACCATCTCCTTTGCAAGTTTTGTAATGCCTGCTGTTAACTGTACTTCTGTCTCTCCAACATAAAAACTTTTCTTTGGCTTCATTAAGATAATAATATAGTTCTTTGATGCAAATCAGACATATTAAGTAAATATCCGAATTTTATTTCTAGGTATTTCAGCGTTAAAACATTTCGGTACTATTGTTCAGTTAATGATGATATTATGTCTAATACTGCAATTCAAAAACAGTGTATTGGAAATACATATAGTTCTGAAGATAATGAATAATATGCTAGACCACATTTTGTATCCAGTACTTGCGAAAAAACATAGGAATAAGTGCCTTGTTGGTAAGGATTTATTAAAAAAGGTTTTTTGCATATCTATAAAATGGTGATGATAATGTTCAGCCGATTTCGGCTTTGGCGACTGCTTCTGTCTTCGTGATGATGTCTCCGATAGGCACACGTGTGGCTCGTGTAGCCAGCCTTCTTTGAGAAGGTCCAGCTCATGCCCGCAATGAGCAAACACCGTTATGTTTGTAAAGAAAAGTTTTGGATACTAATTTGAATAGCACACTGCCTGGGTACCTCCAAAATAGGATTAATCTGGAGAAACCCAGACCAATAACACCATGTTGCAGTCGGAGTAACTCAGTCAGCCTCCCAACAGGAGTAACTTTGACTCGAGCTTGGTTTTCAACCGCGGATGGTTTGTTTCTTCACGAGTTTACATCCAAAACGCTCGCCCTTTATTGCAATATCACGTGCCGTAGTTTCTACAAAAACAAAGGCAAATGTGCGCTCCTACTGCCTGCCGCAGCACAACAGCCTTTTGTTGGATGCAATCCGGTGGACAGACGGATCTAATTGCACTCCAACTGCGGATTATAGCGCGTGGACGGGCGCGTTAAAGTTAAAGGAAGTTAAAGGTCAAATTAAAATTAATTTAAACATTTTAGTTTAGGTACTCATATTATACGTCGTCTTCCATGGTATCTACGTCGCTTGACACACCGTATGGTTTGATAAAGTTGGTTTAATAATGACTGTAAACGGCTGCTAAATTCTATTAATATACCTATTATGCTAAACGCTACGCTAAAGTGCTAAAAAGATTCATTTCATAATACCAAAAAACATCAAGATAAACCATTCTTAATGACCCCCACTGCTAAGAAACACTATTACTAACTAGTTAGTCAGCTGTGGTACAGTTCATACTAGTACAGCTGCCAAAGTTAACCTCTTAAATCTTTTATTCACAGTTTGTGTACCTACTTTAATAAGTAGCTTAAGAGAATAATGCAAAACTGAATAGTCAATAAACTATTTATGATTATTATTTAATAGTATTTCCTAAAAATAACGTGCTGGGACTCAAACACAACATTATTTGAAAATCACAACGTCTAGTTCGAATCGTTTTCGAATTTAACAACATTAAAAGATAGAAAAGTGTAATAATAATGTCATTATAATGGTCGTCTTCACATTGTAAAAATTATGTTTTTTCCTAGCACTATCACAAACACGTCTATCAAAAGGCATAGATGTATCGATAAGGGAGTTGTCTTCAGTATTTGCCTCTTTATGTAAATTAGCGGCAATGGTGACAAAAGTTACAGAACTAAGCATTGCGTTTGCTCTAGTGTCTTGTTTCTGTCATATGATATTGATGGCATATTTCTTTATTAACCGATTGTGTAAGTATAACTATTATTTTATTTTAACGCTTTTGATAAGATCTCAAAACACTGTGTCTGTGTACGTCTCCGAAGTTCCAGTTAGTAGTACCTTAATTTGTGTAAATTTTTTATTTTTCATAGAGTGTGCCTCACTTTACGGGGATTCCGCTCAAAATCAGCGTCACAGCTTAATGTTTGTGGCATAATAGTTGAGCGGAGACCATTTAAGCGCCTTTTTTAATGTATTTTTTTAGTTTAAAAATTATTTAGTGTAATGTCTGGTGCTAAATAAAAGTTTTTCATTTCTTCATTCATTCATCATACCTGATATGAAATAATGATAAGGCTAAAGGTAGAAGCGCACTACTCCCGGAATCCTCAATCACTGAGGAACTTGTTAACTTATCTCTAACTGCCTGATCATAATAATGCTGAAAACATCATTGTTATGGCGTCAGACTTAGATAAGCTGGTGGTAGCTAGCCAAGCGGACTAAGAACAAGTCCTACCACCAACCAAACCGAATACAATATGAACCCCCACTGGGAATCGAACCCAGGACCTCTTAGTCTGAAATCGGTGGTGTGAACCACTAGACCACAGAGGCGGTTAAGATAAGTCAATCTAGATATAAAGGCATAACAACAATGTCAACAATAGAATGTTCGGGTTTATCCTCGCGTAAGCCGTAGGCACCCTAATGTCTTGCAGAAAAAATCTTATCTTAGTTTTAAATTAAGGCTTTCATTATTTTATAGACAAAATTATAATGGGATGATAATAATATCATATATTCCTGTCGGTTGGTCAAGAAGATAGGCTAATTAAAAGCGTCCGAAAAATCTGATTGGGAGGTGCACAGATAAGCGCATTTAGACAATCAAACAAAATAACCTTAAACTAGTCGCGTGGGACGTCTCGCACCCCAGTGAAGGTTTTCAGACTCATAGTTTTTTTAAAATTTGTATTGAACGCGCTGTTCTTTCAGGTAGCTTCGTAAAAGAGTGTCAAGTTCATAATTCATTCGCGAGTGGGACTCAATTACGACTAAAGGACACAGCACATTACATCAACTCGGAAAGGGATCGACACCGTATCGCCTTCGCCTCGCCGTCAACCAGGCGTCAACCTAACGCAAGCACGTAACCAAACTGGATCAGCGTCAGTACGTCGGCTCGGCTACGGCTAGGCGACGCCGCGCTTACGGCTCGCCGCACAGTGGTTGCATATAAAAAAAAAAATTGAGAGAAAAAAATGATAAAAAAAATTAAAAAAAAAATTGATGTTCATTTTCATTTTCAGACCACTGAGCGTAGAGCCGTAAGCTCGGGTACGGAGAGACGTGAGTGCGTGGACGACTAGCGGTAAGCGCGGGGATAGCAAGTTGAGCGACCCGCAAAGCGGTTCGTGAGCTGGTCCCGAGGCGAGGCGATTACGTTACGATTCCGATTAGTGTGCTTTGCAGTAGGGGGTTTCATACAAAGAATACTGAACCGCTCGAGTTGATACGTGATTGAGCTTGGAAACCACGTTTGTGGTGCTCGATACCTCAAAATTGCGTGCAATGACCATAATATACAGTAGGGCTCACACAGCCGTTCCGATCACTTGTGCGTTAAATTGTTTTACTGATATTTTAGCTAAGTGACAAGCAAATTTCGATCATTTTGCTGTGAGCTCAAGATATTTTCTTATCCATAAATGCCGTGTACTTGTGACCCTTTTTGCGACTGTGAATAGTGTATAGACATAGTGCAGTTAAATAGTGGCCAAACGCATTCATTGCGTGGATAAAACTACCGTGTAATAAAATTATCTCATAAAAATAAATTAAAAATGAGTATTCTGCGTTCACCAACGAAAGGTGTGTTGTTCCCTGCGGGTGGATCTCAACCTGATCTTTCCTCAATGTCTGATACCGAGTCGCAGATAACCTTACGAAAGCGCAAAATACACCATGACTGCGATTGTGGGCAGCAGTTTTCGGATTTTCGAAAAGACATTTTAGCGGCCATAGCTTCCTTTGGTGATAAACAAAATGAAAACCTCATGGTTATGCGAAACGAAATAACCTCTGATATAAAGGAGCAAATTGGTAGAATCACGTCACTGACGGAAAAACTGATGGAAGACCAAACAACTATGAAATCTGACATTACTCTTCTCCAAGATAAGGTGTCCACCGTTGAAAAAGGAATGTCTTCTCTAACCATGATGCCCAAAACTCTTAGCGAAGCAAATGAAACGATCCAGTCCCTGGTCGCCGAGTGCAACTCGAGCAAGCAGTTCTGTATGTTAAATAATATTGAGATCTCCGGGGTACCCGCAAATAAGGGCGAAAATTTATTAAACATTCTACGTGATATTTCTACACGGGTTGGATTTACTTTACAAGCAAGCGATGTCGACACAATTCATCGAGTTCGTCGTTTTCCAGGCTCTGAGGGTAATGTTCGACCACCAGCAATAATAATACGTTTCACCCAACGCTGTCGCAAGAACGAATTCCTAGCTGCCGTCCGGGCCCGGCGAGGCCTAACCACCGCCGACGTGGGCTTACCAGGTCCTGCCCTCAACATATTCATTGGGGACCATCTGACGCCGGCTAACAAATTATTACTGAAACGTGCACGACAACTTAAGGCAGATCTTCACTATTCTTTTCTGTGGATACGTGACTGTAAAATATACATGAGAAAAAGTGATAAACACCAGGCTATTTGTATCAACAATGAAAGTGACCTAAAAAAAGTCAAGTGACATCATTGTATTGGTTATATGTCTTTACTTTTCATGTTGTTATTTACATTTTGTGCACTTCACTTACTGAACATTAAAATAAGGTTAGGTAAGATTTTTTCTAATTGTGTTTTTACCAAGTGTTTTACCATTACACATATTCTTTATAAACATGTTTTTTCCAAACGCATTACCGTAAATATATCTGCTCATTTTCGTTTATCAGTGCCAGTAGTTTCTTATTTGTGCTACATAAATCAAAACTATAATACCACTGTATCCCGAATTATGTCTACAATGAAAATATATTTGCCATTTGTTTGTCGGTTTAATGCTGTAAAAGTGTTTTTACAACTATTTTTTGGGTTAGAAATTATAAAATCACATTTTAAAGTACAAAATCTAGGTTCATCTTGTAAAATTCTTTTAAATTACAAGAAAAGAACGCAATTATCATGTAATAAATTATTGCTTTCACTGTTTATTTTCGTATTTTCGGAACATATTAATAAGATTTTTGTGATGCACATTATATTTTACTCAGAGATCAAAGCATGTATGGTTGTTTTAAACATGACTTATTTGTATTATCACAGACCAAATAAAACAATTCTTTTTTGCAATCAATTAATATTCTTATTTAAACTTAACCCTTATAACTCGGCGTTATTATTATTAGTAGATGAGGTACATATTTTCACATTTTACTCTTTGTGTTATTTTATTCTCATAAATGGCAGCTAATACTTTAACTGGTTATTATCAGAATGTGAGGGGACTACGCACGAAGTCGCACGGGTTTCTTTCGGGAGTTGCTCAGTCTGATTTTGATTTTATCTGTATAAGTGAGACCTGGTTGACGTCGGACTTCTACGATGGTGAGTATTTTGATAGTAGATACGATGTGTATAGAAGTGATCGCTCAGCTGTTGAGAGCGGCGCGAGTAGGGGGGGCGGGGTGGCCGTCGCGGTGAGATCGCTACTACGGCCACAGCAGCGCGACTGGCCCGTCCCTCCACGCGCTGGCTCAGAATGCGTTTGGGTTTCTATTCCACTAAATGCTAATACTTACAAAGCGGAAAATTGCTTTATAAATATTTGTTGTATATATATACCGCAGGGCCCGGGTTTTAGAGAGTCTTTGAGTTCTTTTATCGACATAACTAACGACCTCGTTATTAATAACCCAAATGATTCCTTTTTAATAACCGGAGATTTTAATCTTCCGAGTGCTGAATGGTCGGATTCCTTAGATGGTGAGGCGCAAATCAACTTAAGCACTAACAATTTGATACAGTTATTGGGCGATTTTCTTTCATATACTGATATGAAACAATATAATTTACAAAGAAACGCAAATAATCACATTCTTGATTTAGTTATGTGTACATCGCATTGTAAAGTAACTGCTTGTGACTTCCCTTTTGTACCCGAAGATGTACACCATAAATCATTATCTATTTGCCTAAATTTACAATACCAACCTCGACTTAAATCATCGACAGGCTTATTGTATAATTTTCATTTGGCTGATTATTCTAGTATCAACGAGGAATTATATCGCGTAAATTGGAATGATTTCTTTTTAAATTTGAATATGGAAGAGAGTGTTAATAAATTTTATATCCTATTAAACGAACTAATACAATTATATGTCCCGCGCCGTAAATTACGTTCTTGTGGTAAGGTACCGTCATGGTACAGTACTCCGCTTCGAAAGGTCCTAAATGAAAAACGTAAATACCACAAGTTGTGGAAAAAATATAGAAACCCTCTGGACTACGAAAGTTTTAAAATTTTACGTAAACGGGCTGAAAAATTATATTCTGAATGCTATGATAATCACATTTCATACTCAGAAGAAATCATTAAAAGAAATCCGAACTATTTTTGGACTTATGTTAAGTCGATTTTTTCTAAAACAAATGTGCCGAAGGTTATGCATCATAAAAACATAGAAGCTAGTGACGGTGATCAAATCTGTAATCTTTTTAACGATTATTTTCACTCAGTTTTTGAGGCATCTTCGCTCGATTCATCATCAATGACTAACTTGAGCACGCCGCCGAATCCATTAATCGACATTGGTTCTATCGAGGTTTGTGAAAAAATAGTACATGATCACCTAAAAACATTAAATATACACAAAGGAGCCGGTCCTGACGGGGTACATCCTTTGTTGATTAAAAAGTGTTCTTCATCCTTAACGGTGCCATTAACTATTTTATTCAAAAAGTCGATCAGTGAGGGATGTTTTCCAGCGATCTGGAAGGAAGCTTGGGTTACTCCTATACCTAAAGGTGCGATCAGTGCAAATGTGGAAAAATATCGACCGATATCAAAGCTTTCCCAATTTAGCAAGGTTTTAGAAAAAATCGTTAGGGAGCAGCTATTTTCTGAGGTCCGACGTCATATCATACCAAACCAGCATGGGTTTTTTAAGGGACGTTCCGTTGACAGTAATTTGCTGGTCTTTACTTCAGAAATTCTCAATGCACTAGACAACGGGCACATCGTGGATGCCGTGTACACCGATTTTGCCAAGGCTTTTGACAAAATTTGTCACAAAACACTTTTGTTAAAGTTGTGGCGGCTCGGTGTACATGGCGACCTATTTCGTTGGATAAAATCCTATATTGAGAATCGTAATCAATGTGTGGTTCTCGCCGGTTTCACATCTCAAAAAAGGGTCGTCAGCTCAGGAGTACCCCAGGGGTCACACTTGGGTCCCTTATTATTTACGTTGTACATAAACGATATAGAAAGTTCCGTATTACACTCTCAAATGTTGTTATATGCCGATGATACAAAAATTTTTAGGGTAATACGAGATACTAATGATTGTGAATTACTTCAACGTGACCTAGACAACTTCAATAAATATTGCACTGACAACAACTTATTCTTAAACTTGGACAAATGTAGCGTTATAACTTTTTCAAAAAAGAATGTAAATATATCTTATGACTATGAACTAAATGGTAAAAAATTAAATAGAGTTACGAAAATACGAGACCTTGGGGTTATCCTGGATTCAAAGATGACATTTGTTCCACACATTGATTACGTTGTAGATAAAGCCTATAAACAATTAGGTTTTATATTAAGAGTTGGGAAACCCTTTCGAAAACCCTTGACTTACAGAATATTGTACAATAGTTTCGTTTTAAGTCAACTCGAGTTTGCCTGTTCTGTTTGGAAACCTTATCATAAAAACCATAAAGCACGAATTGAGAATGTTCAAAAAAAGTTTATAAAGGCTCTCAATTACAGGATTGGATGTGACCGTGTTGACTACGAAACATCTTTAAATAATCATAAGATCAAATCCCTGGAAGCTCGTCGAGATTGCATAGATTCCATTTTGCTTTATAAACTTATAAATAATGTCTTGGAAGTCCCTTCACTTCTGCATGCTATAAATATTAAAATACCACGTGGACGAACACGCCAATGTCGCAAGAAAGAATTGTTTTATATACCTAAAAGTAGGACATGTTATGCTAAAAATATGTTTGTGAAACGCGCCTGTACATTGTTTAATGATAGCGAAAATTTAAGAGATGTAGATATATTTTGCTGCACTGTTAAGAATCTAAAGGATGCATTCTGTAATAAGTAATATAGATCATAGCTATAGTACTACCTACAATTTAGTAACAACAACACGAAACATACATAACATTTATATTTGTACTGAGTCTATTATATCAGTGTAACTATTTATTTTTAAGTATTATAGGGAACTATAGGTCTTTTCTTAGAATATAAGTTATAATTTAAAAACATGCTGTATGACCGTTTGTTTCTTACCAAATAAACAAATAAACAAACAAATAATATGCTCAAATAGCAATGATTGCAGTCTGCCAAATTATAACCAAGAAAATATGAAATGTACTATCTTAAGTTAAAAAAATATAGGTTAGTTTAAAAGTTGATTTATACGAAAGAGGAAGTGTTCCTTTTAATAAAAATCCGACTTTGAATTATGTTAAAATTTCACATGCCCCACGCGACTGCTTACGTAACTTATTAGGCGCGGCAAATCAAAGGGTTAAAAACTCTTCAGGTTTCTTACTCGTAAAAACTCGTATTTAACCTTCCAGCAGTCGCGCGCGGTCTGTGAGTCCGCAGAGAACTTATTTTAGTCAGTGTACTAAAACTATAATCAAGAGACGGTTGCGCTTTCGTGATATCCTCGAGGGGGTGAGGTATTACACTTCAGTAGGCTTATGACGTTCATTTCATGCGCGCGCGTTTTTTTATTTTTGTTTGCGGTCTCAGGGACCGTACTCTGAAACGCACATCCGAAACTTCGGTTAGCCCCGTCCCTTTCACTCGATTCTGTCATGACTCAAGCGTGCGAGGGACGGGTATTACGAAGTTTCGGGTTTTGCGTTTCAGAGTAGGCCCTCAGATTCCGCGCGCGACCGATTGTGTACGAGAAAAATCTGATGATATCCAGATGATATGCATGTCCAGTAGATATAATGGAGACTAATGATGAATAGATTTGTGTAGTAACCCTAAAATAGTTATAAGAAGGTTTTTTATTTTGTTTTCTTTATTTGTTTTATTACAATTTAGGTAATAGCTAAAAATTCATAACAAATCATATGAAAAATAAGTGTGATTTTAGAGTTCTCATAACTTGGTACTGTTGATGATGAATACTGATTGATCTCCATTATTATTTTAGTATGTCTATTAGTTATTAGGAAAACTAAAGAAAATTTCATTTTGTTTCGTTTTTGTTGATTTATAGAGTCGATTTGTGTCTAAAGAGATTGTTTTAAAGTTTTTATGGACTGTTGTTCTATCTAGTAAAAGTAAGCAAATATAGACATAGATAATTTGTTATTACTATTATTAACACAGTTAAGACTTCTTTTAATTATATGCTACACAATGACTTGAAATATTCATTAATTTTCTCAATAAAGATACGTAAAGTTGCGGAATCACAAACCGCGCGCGACTGCTTATGTTCGGTGCAAGGGTGCGACTGCTGGAAGGTTAAATAAATAATATTTGAATAGAATAGAATAGAATAGAATAGTCTTTTATTTGCAGGCAAACACGGTACAGTAAAAGCTGTTACAAAATGTCATGCAGATCACTTGTTGCACCAGGTACTGGCACGCAAACATAAATTAATGGGAGAGTTTCCTGCAGTAAATTTTCGATGCACTAGATGGCGCTGTAACCCTAACACAACCTACTTTTTTCAGCATATTATGGTAAAGGATTAGTTCATTCAGCCTAAAAAAAACTTGAGTGTCCGTCGGTTGTACTGTCAAATTAATCTGTCTGTGGTAAAGTTTTTCTTCTGTGAGGTCTGCGGATTGCTTTGCTTCCATGCGTTGGTGTTGGTGGTGTTTTGTGAGCGTATTCGTTTTTCTTGATAATTTGATTGAAACCTGGCTTGGCCTGGCACGGCTGGCACTGAATACTTGACACCGATATTGCTTAACGTTTTGGACTTGAAAACTTGACTTGAAAAAAATCAATTCAAATTATTAATAATCAATGGCAGGACTTAATAATAATAAAAAGCAATAAAATAAAGAAGCAATTTAGCAATGTCAACATAATTAAAATAAAAGTCAAGTTATCACAATTTATCAAATTAAATTACAAATGTCATTTTTTATGTCAAAATTAAATTAACATACATATTATTTGTGTTTCCTTGCAGCATTAGGTGTAAATTTGCTTAACATAATAGAAATTCAACTGCTTTGGTGGTTGTCAATGGTTGTTTGGCTTATATCTCTCGTGGAACCATGTCACATGACGCAACGCGAAGTAGGTCAATGCTCATTCATATTATTGATAATTTATTTAACTGAAGATGGTCTTGCTAGCAAGAGCGGTTGACGATATGAAACGACCGGTACCCGTGACCGGGCGAGCAAGATAGCGGTCGAGAAGCAAAGCGATTTTTAACTGCGCATTTTTTTACGTGACTTTTTTTAATTGCGAGTCAGTGTACCTTTACATATATAAATCATTGTGTTACAAAATTGCGCTTTGAAAATCGCTGTGCAGAGTAATACCTAAACTTTCTGATGGAGGCAACAGAGAGCTGTATCAAAGTTGAAAAATTGAAAATGAAGTATTTAGAAAAAATCGACCCGACGCCCGGATAGCGAAAGGTCTTGGGTTCGAGTCCCATCGGAGCTAGTTGTGAGACAGGTAGATTTCTTCTGAATACTTCATTTTCAATTTTTCAATAATAAAAATTAGATAACTTGTATCAAAGTTGCTACATACTGGGCTAAACGAAATATTTTGCATTTTCTGAGATGATTATTTTGACCTTTGACACAAAAAACAATTATTTATTAATTTATGTCAGGTGGACCGCACAAAGGATCTGGTAAGCAAATTGACTTCGAAATACTCAGATGACCGAATTTCCGCTGAACTGGACAATTTTGGCAGTTACCTAGACCGGAATCGCATGGAGTTTGTCCCACTGGGTTTATGCACTTTACGACGATCGCTTCTAGTTTCGGTGGGTATCCATCCGTTCGCGTTAATCGCTGCTATCCATTTCATTTATTTTGAGATTTTACAGAGTCCGTGGCAGATAACTCATGCGCGACCTTTCTAGGATACCTAGTATTATTGGTCACATGAATCGGCCGATATTTTTGTGTCTCGCCACAGATTATGAAAGCAGTTTAGTGAGCTATCATGCGCGCGTGTAGACCTAATTGCCTCAGTTGTATCGTGGGTCGGTTGTAACTGACCGACTTTTATACTTTTTTTATAACATAGGTATAAATTTGTATTGTATTGTATTGTCAAAAAGAAAGTAAGTGGGTGGACTGCGTTTGGACAACATTTTATTCATGACTAGCGGCCGCCCGCGGTTTCACCCGCGTGGTTCCCGTTCCCGTGGGAATATCGGGATAAAAAGTACATATAAACCTTCCTCTTAAATCACTCTATCTATTAAAAAAAAACGCATCAAAATCCGTTGCGTAGTTTCAAAGATTTAAGCATACAAAGGGACATAGGGACAGAGAAAGCGACTTTGTTTTATACTATGTAGTGATGATAGCAAAATAATGTCCATAGGTATGTACCGTAACAGTCAGTCGCCATCAGATATATCATAGCGGGCGAGGTACCTACTCAAATATTTCGGAGCAGAATTTAATTTCAATAACTTCGGTACACTCAACGAGGTAAAAATATCAGAAAACATATCATCAAAGGTATCGACGCAGTCAGGGTGATGATAATGATCTAAAAATTTATGGAAAATATACCGTACAGTTTAAATTTGTTACCAGTTTCAACTTCAAGTTGGCAAAATTTGCATTACCATTTGAATTATTGTATTTTAAACTGTGTGTTAGCTATAGACTTATGGTTGTTGAAAATATTTCAACATATTATGTTTAGATCTATTATGATTACCATGTCTGTGTCGATTTATTGGAAAGTCGCTGCTCTTATATTTAATTTTGTGGCAAATTGTAAGTATGTTCTGGGGCCCGATGGACCCGTTCTAGAATGGGGTTCTTTAACCACTGAGCTTTTATTTAAAGCATTTCATTTTCAATAAAAAAATTGCATTGTTAATGCAAAAAAAAAATAGTAATTTTTGTATCATAATAAATGTCACTCCATACAAATTGCAGGCGATTGAATACGTTAGGAACTGTCAAATTGATACGATTACCACGCAATTGCACCCCATGTTCATTTTATCATAGCTAGGTAGCGCATTTATCGTCTCTCGGTAGAATCTCCTTGCCATGTGCCATATGATAATGGTTAGTCGGCAGAGTCTTCGTGACGTGTGTGCGTTATATCATAATACAAACAAATCTAATATGGTTATGTGTGGCGTCGGCTAGATGTCGCCACAAGTGTACCGAATTTATAGAAATTAAGCTGATCCAAAATATTAGAGGACCTAGCCCACTTCGATATATCTGATAGCAACTGTACATTTTATTTTGTACGATTTTAAATTTCTTCAGGTTTTCATAGCAACTAGCCTATTGAAAAAGATTGCGCTAGACGAGTTTCTTGCTGGTTCTTCTCGCAAGGTCTTAGGATTAGCGTACCAATGGCGTAGCTTCTTCGACGTTCATAATTGTACAACACGATCTAATCTTAATAAACAAATTTGACTTTGATCATTTGCTATTCGATGCTTCATTCAGTACTAATTAGATGACACGCTCCTTCTTTAGTCCTTAGAAAGTACTTATAGGGAAAATTTGTAATTGAAAAAAACCACACAGCCCCACAGTAGATTTTGGATGGGATTAAAACCTGCTCTCCAGAAAATCCAGTCTAATACTCTTAACTCACCAATTTAGCCCTGCGGTAGCTTAAAAGTCGGTAAAAAGTAATTTTAAAATCATAACTCTTTGTACTTGTAGTCTATCCGCAGTTCCATGAGAATTTTGATTCTTGCCTTATTACATTCTACAGCCATAGCAAAATTACTTATTTCATTATATTCCTTCTCCTTTTATTGTCTTGCCTCAATAATTGTTATTTTTTTCAGTTAATTGCAACCAGTACTACCTATGTGGTTATCATTATACAATTTCAATCTTAAAGCGTTGGCCAAACGGATGTAATCTTACCTTCCCCCAGATGTATGCATCTGATCGTTTTGCGTCGACACGGATTACATCCAAGCGCCAACACTCTCACGACACGCACTCTTCCTCCTTCGTACTTTGAGGTACCTTAACACTTGAAGTTGTCAGTATCACCTAAGGTAATTAAAATCTCTTGAGAATACATAATACATGTAACTATGTACTTTATTTATAAGATATGTATAATAAATGAAAATTTTGTCTGATGCATTTTTTTATTGATTCTTTTTTAAACACAGGCTAACACTTGATGTGAGTATTAAAAAAGTTAAATTCGAAAACGCTTAATAACCAACTCAAATCCTAAGGTGTCATCACAAAACGCGATTTTTCACCCCATCTATTCAAAAAGCGATGATTGTATGGCTTTTAACAGGGTCCAAATCGATTGATTGTTAAACTGTTATGACAAGAGGGTAACAATGCGATTTGAATTTTGAACATATATAAAGAAGCCTTGTTTGGAGAGTAGCAAAGGGTGTGCAGGACTTAAAAAATTTCAACTGATTTTGGATGGGGCCGGGCCTTGTAAAATTTTTAAAATTAATGTTAAAAAAAATAATTTTCAATAGGTAATGAATTTCATAAAAATGAGAACATCTTGAAAACGGTCCGTTGTAGCTAAAATCTATTAAAATTTTTAACCCCCTATGGAAGTAAAGTGAAGTTCATGAGTAGCGCGCGTTCAGTTGGCATTATCGAAAAACGATTTCTTATTATTGATCTGCCCAAGCCACATCACGATGTAGCCAATAGACAATAAAAAATTTCACGAAATGCAACCATTTCATGCCATTGAACAATTTTACGACCTGGGTACTATCAACTCTTATTGCGGTTTTGTTTAGGACCTAAACTGATCTGCTTCGCTTATTCGTACCACGACAGCTTAATATCAATGACAGCGATTCAGTGATCATTCAATAACATTTCACAGCCGCAAAGCTGTCACATACTCTTATTTGACTTATAACTCGGCCAAGCTAACATGACACCTGCCACAGCCTCCTTTACTACAAGCCATGCTATGGCGGTTTGGCAACGTCGCTTGTGAACCTAAGCGTAGACCGAACATTTGTTTAGAGGTAACCCGACCTAGTTAAAAATAAGCAGATGCTATGGAAACCTATGGGCAAGTTGACCAACCATAACTAGTGGTTAATATTATGCGTCCTATTTGCGTTCGCGTTAAGGACATATTTATGCTCGTCACAACTTCCTACATAGCAAACTTAGTCGGATAATACACAAGTGTCATTTTAAAATAAACGGTTGTTTTGGTGCAAGGTTTGTTGTGATTTCAGTGAATTTTAAAGTAAATTTGAAGAAATTATATGCTTGTCCTTATGAAAACATCATTAAGCATTATATTGATAGCGTGTACTATTAAACAAGGTAAGGATTTATAAAATTTTCCCAATTTTCTGTTAAAACTTAAACTTAAGGGCTAGCGCGCACACTTATTTTCACGGCAATTTATTT
Source organism: Crambus lathoniellus (assembly GCA_949710035.1). Lineage (NCBI taxonomy): Eukaryota > Metazoa > Arthropoda > Insecta > Lepidoptera > Crambidae > Crambus > Crambus lathoniellus. Next base: position 5,037,039 of record OX453317.1, read on the forward strand.
GTCTCTTTACACGGCAATTTATTTGTCTCTATTATAATGATTATTATTGTTATGATTATCGCAGGAAATATAATAGAAATGGTAAATTGTTATATGAGAAGTTAAATAAGAACGCAAATGTAATGTAAAAGTCATTGTGTGATGAAATAATAACTCAGCAGTATAGGCATCCATTTATTTATGCTTCATTCATACAATCACTGGTTAACGTCCTTTCGACTCGACAACTCGAACACAATTGACCGTCCGCCTACGAGCAGATTCCCACCATTTTGTTTATCCCCATTCAAAACACAGTGGCGCCATGGCGGCGCTTTCTCTCAATTTCAACTTAAAAGTGTTGTCAGTGATAATTACAATTTGTACTACAATAATGTTAATTATTTTTATCATTACTTTTTTGAAATACAACATTCGGCCATCCGACATAGTGCTACCTCCTGGTGCACTGTATGTAACAAGTACCTAGTCAGTTTCTTTATTTTTACTTAATAGGTTAAAGAATACAATTTTAAAGGAATATAAATACAACATTCGGCATTATAATCACAGTATATGAAGTATAATCTCAACAAAATTTATAAAAACATGATAATAGTTAAAATAATATTTTATAATATACCTTATGCACATCTCAGATTTCTGCGAGCGTTTTAGTATCACTTATTTTTAGCATTTTACTGTATTTTTTTATTATTATTTTTTTATTTTATGTCTCTTTCCGTCTGATTTCAGATCCTTCCGACCTTCAGATTTTAAATTTTATTTTTTGTTTGGAATCGGGATACGGTATTTACTTTTCTTTTAAGTTATGACTTTACTGAGGCAAAGAAAATTATCTATTTGATATTTAGATTTATTTGAAAAGAACTAGATTAATAGTTATTTTAAATCAAGGCAAACTACTGACTCGACCACCAGTTCACAAATGGGGAGGCCCTTCGGAGAAAGAACTGGCAAGAAAACTCGCGAAGGGTGAGCTGACCGACCTCCGTATTTTAATTTAATTTTCTATTTATCTAAGTACAAGAGAACTTGCCAGAATATATTATTATTTAGGTCTCAAAACGATGTTACATTATATTTGCTGTTAATTTATTATGACACTGTAGCGTTGCGTCGCTCGCTACTATCCTATTTCATATTATTTTTATTCTACATTTTCACGGTATCATTTTTATAACCTCCTTGCATGTAATTCGAAACTATTTGTCAAATTTTTATGAGTTTGTTCTGAAAAATAATATTTGGAACGTCATGTCGTTTCCATGACATTGTTTTTTTTGATAAAAGTTTTAGCATCTTTTTAAATAAGTAGGTAGGTATGTCAAAACTGGACTTTAAAACATTTACAGTCACATCATCAGCAAAGTTTGAATCGAAGAGTAAAATAATGCAGTATTTGAAAGTAACGAATTTACACAATCAAGTTCTAATTATTTATGCCGATATTAATTTACATACACACTCCGCCCTTCCTCCCGTTTCGGGATGAAGATGAAGCCAACTGACATCCTGAAATCACTTCGACGATCCAAGGAGTACCAAGGTGACGGCTCAGAAATCTTTGAGACGCAGCGGCCGGCGCGGCGCCACCAACGAGGCATCAGTGACGGGGTGGTGATCTGCTTTCCTCTATTAGGTCGTCGCTTTCTTCCTTCAATGACTTGTTTGCGTTTCATGACCTCGGAAACATTAGAACAAATAAATGATATTAGTGTATGGTGTTTTATTTATCCTTCTTGTCAATCTAGTTAATCAGTAAAAAATACTCAGAATGCTAAACTTCTATAGAAAATTCACAGAATTATTTAATAATGTTAACATTCTTATATGGTACACTTAAATAAGAATGGCTAACTTGTCCAACTGAAATAATTGTATGCTACATAATTATGTTCGAGCGACACACATAGCCCAATCAACTAAAAAGTGTATACTTAGTATAGGGAAACTTTCGCCATTTATCAAATTCAACAAGTCAAGACACTTAGTACATTCTGAAACTAATGCACTTGTCTATTACAACTGCATATAAAATTAAATTAACTTTTTATGATAACAAGGGACAAAATAGTATGGTAATATAGCTACTTAAAGGTCTTCGACCTACAATAACCACAAATACATTTGATCAATCAGCTTTAGGTATTGTTAACAATAAGACATATGCCTACAAGCTGAAGGCTCGTAGGCGAGTCTAGCCTGACAAACTAAAGGCACTTCTAGCATTGTAATCAGAAGGCGCGTGTAGCTTTTTAACCTAAATATACACCTACATTTTTAATCTAGAAGGCGCTTCTATCCTAGTATCTAAATGCACATAGTCTTATGAACTGGAACGCACCTAGCCTTGTAAACTATAGTCGCATTTAGCCATGTAAACTGTAGGTGCGTCAAGCTTAGTAAATTTACTTTTACTACAATTATTTTATTATTATTGTTTTTTTAATATATATTATTTATTCTTATTTGTATGTTAACTTTATTACTTTCAATGAAACGCCTCCTCTCTTCTAACACCCTATTGCGTGCCCGCCAGGGTCCATAATGATCTTTTTTTATGTTCATCATCTTAATTTACATTGTGGTATGCAATAAAATTATTGAGTATTGAGTAAATTGTAGGCGCCTCTAGCCTTGTAAACTGTAGGCCCATCTAGCCTTGTAAACTGTAGGCGCATCTAGCCACATAAACTGTAGGCGCCTCTAGCCTTGTAAACTGTAGGCCCATCTAGCCTTGTAAACTGTAGGCGCATCTAGCCACAAACTGCAGGCGCGTCTAGCCTAGTAAACTGTAGGCCCATCTAGCCTTGTTAACTTTAGGCGCATCTAGCCACATAAACTGTAGGCGCGTCTAGCCTAGTAAACTGAAGCGCATCTAGCCTTATAAACTGTTGGCGCATCTAGCCATGTAGCCTAGTATCTACTCAAGCATAGACACACATGGCCGACTCGTAGCTCCCATGGCTACTCAACTAAGCCATAGGCACACATGCCCTTTTTCTAATATTACTCTTGTAAAGCGACGGCAAAATTAATTTCAAACTATCTATGCACTGATGACCTTTCGGCAAATGACCACTACTAGTTAAGCTTAGACACACATGGTCCAATTATGGCTCACATGGCTACTAAACTAGGCTATAGGCACACATGGCGACTCAACTACGCTATAGGCACACATGGCCTTTTTCTAATACCTATTACATTTGTTAAGCGCCTGCAAAATTAAACTTCAAACTATCTAAATCCATTAATAACTTTACGGCAAATGGCCACTACCTACTACTCAAGCTTAGACACACCATGGTCTAATATAAGCGACACACATGGCTAACTCAACAAACTAGTTGTATAGTAATAGAATACAAAGAATTGAGTATTCTTCATATAACCTCACTCGCCCTTTTTGCATTCTTGTCTGTGTTAAATAATATTTTTCCATTGAAATTCCAAAAAGATAAAATCACTTATTCTCTTTAAAACATGCTCAACATATTTGGCCCACATCAATGGCATGTGAAAGTCAAAATCAAAGCTATCTTTATTAACTAACTATATTGAGTACAATTACGCAATCATTGCATTTACATTTCTAATATTCCTCAACACGTATCATATAAAATCTATTTTTGGTTTGGAATGTTTTCAATCTTCATTTGAACATTTGAAAAAAGATTTGAAACGTCCGGGTTGATTGACTCCGAGTCATAAAAAGACAGCTTTTTAAATAAAGTGCCGATTTTCACAGAAAGACGGAAATAATTTGAAATATTTTGTAAAGGCGAATAAGGTCAACTGATCAAACTGATTTTATACAACTTCTATGGACAAATTGCACGTACCTTATAACTGAACTTCTTTGCGTGTTGTTTTTTGCCACTTCTGAATTGTTATGAAATAATAACTCAGCAGTATAGGCATCCATTTATTTATGCTTCATTCATACAATCACTGGTTAACGTCCTTTCGACTCGACAACTTGAACACAATTGACCGTCCGCCTACGAGCAGATTCCCACCATTTTGTTTATCCCCGTTCAAAACACAGTGGCGCCATGGCGGCGCTTACTCTCAATTTCAACTTAAAAGTGTTGTCAGTGATAATTACAATTTGTACTACAATAATGTTAATTATTTTTATCATTACTTTTTTGAAATACAACAATTGCAAGTTTAATTGAAATTTATTATAGTTTGTTCAAGAGTTTGTTAATGAATCTATTTAAAATTATTGACTTCTATATTTACCTAACAAGTAATTAAAGGAATCTAAATTTTATAGGACAGTGTTGCTAGTCACTAGCATTAATTAAAAGTACACGATTTGTTGTTATACTTTTTATTGAAAGTTAAACAAATGCCGTTGTTAAAATGAAACTGACTGGCTGACACTAGGAAAATTACATACCTACTTAGATACAATGTTTATGAAATTGAGAGCATATCCAAAAAACATTTTTCGCTACTTCAGAATGAGTGTCGAAAACTTCGTCTATCGGCTGATATTATCCCTAGTTAAAATTATAAATGCAAAAGTAACTCTGTCTGTGTGTTACTCAATCACGCCTAAACTACTGAACCTGAAAAAAACTAAAAAACCCGTCTGCGATGAAAAAAATTGATTTGTTCAACTAACAAACTAACTACTGCGCGCGTATAGCTAAAATGGATACGAAGACATCTAGGCCAAGGTCTATACTTATTAAGTTCTGTCATCCTAGAGTGCGTGATACCTTTCTTGCAGCTTCGATTAGCTTTAATAAGAAAAATCCCAGTGATAAGCTGAACACTAGCCATCTAAGAATCCCTGGTGAGAATAAGTCCCCTATATACATTGTAGAGAATCTTTCTCCTGAGAATAAAAAAGTCCACGCTGCTGCACGCTCCCGTGCTAAGGAACTAAATTATAAGTTTGTTTGGATAAAGAATGTTCGCATATTTGTCAGAAAGACTGAATCATCGGAATACGTGTTTGTGCGTGATCTTGACACCATAAGCCGTCTTAAATAAGAATAATTAGTTTTTAAATAATCTTTTTACATGTCCTTTAGTTTAAGTTTCTTAAAAAAAATTCGATGAACATGTAACATTGAATTCTGAAATGGATCTTATATCAGTTTGTAGCTCATATAGTTGTTTGCCAGAAAATTCTCTTAATTATATCCCCAATCTAGCAAATCTAAAAATACTTCATGCTAATATACGAAGCATCGGTAATAGTGTAAACTTTGAGAGTATGTGTATCCTGTTAAATAGATTGTCTTTTGAAGTCGATATTATAATATTATCAGAATGTTGGTTAAGTAAATGCCCTAGCGTTCCAAAGGTTTCTGGTTTCACATCGCATTGTTCTCAATATTCCAATCAAAATGAGGGGGTTGTAATATATTTTAAAGAAGGTATAATAATATAAGGTGCTTCTGTTATAGAACCTCAGATGGACGAGTCTAATTGTTTGGTTGTTAAACTCCCCGAAATTGCCATTGTCGCAGTCTATCGCTCTCCGTCGTATCATAATATAGAGAAATTTTTGCACTCGCTCGATCTCGTTTTGTCGTCTCTACGGTCTTTTAAAACTTGGCGCTGATTGGGGATATCAATATCCATATCACTCCCGATAATAATGTAGGTGACCCGGATAAGTACCTTAACCTGTTGGCTGCTCATGCTATGTTACCTGGTCATTACATTCCTACTCGAAACCTAAACTGTCTTGACCATGTCGTACTGAAAACAGATAAGGCAGCGACAGTTCTGGTCCTAGAGTCACCATTAACTGACCATTTGCCTGTTCTGTTCAGTATTGACCTCAACAGTGTTGATGGCAAGAAGGTACGAAATTGCACCGTATTTAAACTCGACGTTGAAGCTTGCGTAAGGGACCTCGAGCAAGAGAATTTTTCTACTGTCTTACAGGATTCTGATGCTGAAAATGCTGCTACAACATTGGTTAATATTGTTTCTCATGCAGTTAAATGCAACTCGCATATAACTTATATACCAAGCAGAAAGCGTATTGTGAAGCCCTGGATAACGCCTGGTCTACTGCGATGTATTCGCCACAGGGACAAACTTTTTCGAAAGTGTAGACAATACCCAACCAATGACGTAATTGCCGTGACATACAAGCGCTACAAATCTTTTTGCAATAATTTGCTTAAAAAAGTTAAATTAGAATATGAGCGTGCTCAGTTTGATAAAAATAAAAACAATATAAAAGGCACCTGGAATGTTATTAAAACAATTGCTAATTTAAATAAAAAGACTACCTCTGACTCTCTATTATCTATGTGTGGTGACCCTCGTTGCTCTGTGAATGAGGTCAACAAATTCTTTACCAGTGTAGGTGTCAGGCAGATGACTGACAGTATTTCTATTCCGCGGCAACGCTATGAAAATCAAGAGTCCTGTCCAGAATCAATGGTTTTATTTTCTACAGACGAGGCAGAAATTGATTCGATAATCATGGGTCTTAAACTAAGCTGTGCAGTTGGTTGGGATTGTATTCCAGTTACTCTTGTGAGAGCTGCTAGATGTATTTTGCTTCCTGTTCTTAATTATGTTTTTAACCTTTGTATTTCATCCGGTATCTTCCCAGGTGCCTTTAAGAAAGCAGTCGTTCATCCCATATATAAGAGTGGGGACAGAAACATCGTCTCTAACTATAGGCCTATTTCTGTGCTTTCTGTCTTTTCCAAAATTTTGGAAAAGCTCATAAACAAAAGATTAAGTGGTTTTCTCGACTCTAACCATGCCATATCTCCCAACCAGTTTGGCTTTAGGTCGGGTAAGTCAACTGAGGACGCGGTTCTTGATCTTACAGGATCAATTGTTAAAAACTTTAACAAGAAACAAAAATCATTGTGCCTGTTTCTTGACATTTCTAAGGCCTTCGACACTGTTTCTGTCCCCATCCTGCTGTTAAAACTAGAGCGTTTGGGTGTCCGCGGCCTAGTATTGAATCTGTTTCAGAGTTATCTTAGTGGCAGATGTCAATGTGTTACTATTAATGGTTTCACAAGTGATGAGAGACCCCTTACGTCCGGAGTTCCGCAAGGCAGCGTGCTCGGCCCAACTCTGTTCCTTGTTTATCTTAACGGCCTGTGTAATTTGCCTTTACCAAACTGTAAAATAGTGGCTTATGCCGATGATACAGCGATTCTTGCACACGGGTCAAGCTGGGAGGAAGCTCGAATTCACGCGGAACATGCCCTGAGAATTGTTATTGCTTGGCTCTCTGAAAATCTGCTTCAACTCAACCTCAATAAAACCGCATTTGTCACTTTCGCGCCACGGCTTCAGTCACAGCCGGACTCTTCGTTCAAATTATCGGCACATGTGAGTCACTGTCCCACCATAAATGTGTGTGATTGTTTTCAAATCGTGCGTCTGAATCACGTCAAGTACCTGGGTCTCGTGGTCGACAGTGTTATGTCTTGGCTCGAACATATCAAATCGGTCTCGTCACGTATTAGAAAACTAATATATGTTTTTCGGAAACTTCGATGTAGTGCTGACGTTGGTATTTTGAGGACAGCCTACATAACCTTAGCCGAATCAATTCCGAGTTACTGTATAACGGTCTGGGGCTCCTCATGTAAAACAAATCTCTTGCTGCTTGAGCGGTCACAGAGAGTGGTGCTGAAAGTCATGGCTTTTAAACCTACTCGGTTCAGTACCACACTTCTTTATGACCTATGGAAGGTTCTCTCTGTACGTAAGCTCTTCGTTTCTAAGGTGGTCCTACGAAAACACAAGACATGCAGTTATGATCCGGAGTTGGCTGCCAACATTAGACTAGCCAATAGAATTTTTAAAATTGAAAAATGCACTACAGATCTAGCTAGGCTTCATTATGTACATTTTAGCTCAGTGTTATATAATAAAATCAACAGCAAACTGGGAATTTACAGCTTAACTGTTCGCGAATGCAAAAACCTCTTGAACGAGTGGCTTCTTAGTTTAAAATATGACGAAATTGAGAGTCTTGTTCTGTAATTCTAAAACTTATGTTTCCATATAATATGTATATACATTCACACACGCCCGAGTCCTTGTTTGTAGTTTTTTTTTTATTAATTAGTTAATTTATCTAATTTTTTTGGAATCTGTCTTTATTTTATTATGCTAACGCTTTTGTATTGTGCTTTGGGTGGGCGCTAATAGCTGCGACACAGTTTGACTATTGCAGTTATTAACGTTTATGTTGTTTGTGAACTTTTTATAGATGCTCAATAAAATATTTGTATTGTATTTGTATTTGTAACTAAAAAGAAAAAAACAAGTAAAAAAATGAGCGACAGTGGATTGAATGTGTTCTTAGTTCTTACTAGTAAATGTATGCAGCGTTATATATTAGGTACCTACTACAAATTTTAAGTAAGAGAATGGGCGATTTTCTGAAAGCTCAGTCACTAGATGGCGCTGTCCCACCTATGCAGTTAGAAGGAACGGAACGTTATAAATTTTACTTTGACGCGACTTTTTTACGTAAAACGGAACGTTAGACAGATGTTATTTATTTACCTAAATCTTTAAATTTACCTATTTCGTTTCTGTTCCTCACAGTATTACTTATTTAATATATTATTAGTTTCCTTTGGGTTTTTAAAAAGTAATTAATTTAAATATGTTTCATACCAAAATATACCATAGACATGGTACATACTTATTCAACGCCATCTAGTGAAGCAATTGGAAGCTTTTTTTTTTTAAATGGCCTCAGAAAATCGCTCATTCTTGGAAGCAGGCGGGGTCCATTATATTTTTATAGATTTTATATGCAAATGGAACCCGCCTACTTTCAAGAATTCTCTTACTTAAAATTTGAAAAATTTCTGCCGTCCGATCGTTTGCATCCGAGACTCATTAGAAGCGGACGTCAGACACGTCAGAATTCTGATAGTATGCGGAGTCTACAACAAAACATATGAGCAGAGTGCGTCCGGCGGGCGATAGAAATTTTCTGACAGAAAAAAATCGTATAATATGCGACAGGCCTTAAATCGGTTCACACCCAACGAAAAATGCGACGTTGTCAAACCTAATAGCATGGCTTGTAGACAACAGTAGAGGAGGCTGTGCACCTGCAGGTTATACCCGTCCCTCTCACTCTCCGGGCATGAAAGAATCGAGTGAAAGAGACGGGTAGAAGAAATAAGGACTCAAATCGTTCGGTCATTCACATTTAGCAATTCATTTGCGATCAAGTTTTTAGAAGGTCATAGTACGAAAGAAAGCAATTCATTTTAGGAACCTATTCTGCATCGCGCTATTTTTGAATCGCTGTCTTAAAGTTGATGGTATGCACCGTGTTTTGTTTTTATAAACGTCGTTCGAACTCGACCTTTGTTTAGAACAATTAGTGCGGTCCATTCGAAATAATTTTTTTTACATAGTTATCGAAGAAATAGGTAACATACAAAAAGTAGAATCTACATAAAAAAAACTATCGAATAAAAGTATAATATACACATATAAAACGTTTTTAAAATGTTTTAAAAAAAAATATTAAGTACCTATCTATCTACCTACATCCGTTCGCTATCCGGTCTAATTAAAAAAAATATTTCTTTCGGATCACATATTATATTGTATATTCACAGTAAGTACGTAAAATTTATTTCTCTTTTGAACATCGAAAACTGCATACAAAACATATAAAAATTGCAATACTTACCTAGTTACAAAAAACAATGGGTAGTCGCAAATGGCATTATAAGATGCCATCGTTGTCTTGGGCTTGGCTCAGTGGCCGTACTCTGAAACACAAAATCCGAAATTTCGGTAGCCTCGCCCCTTTCACTCGATTCTGTCCCAACTAGAAAGTGAGAGAGACGGGTAAGTATACCAAAGTTTCGGAAGTTCGTTTCAGAGTAGGCGCTCAGGCTCGGCTTGGACCCCGCACGGTGTAGCGTGAGTCATCCTTTATCTGTAATAAGTGTCTTTAATCATTGAGTAAATAGAAAAAAACTAATATTTATCTCTTACCAATGAATTTGACAGTGTTGTATGTACAATTTGGAAAATAAATCGGTGCGAGCAAATATTTTGAAGCATTTATTGTTTGTTTTAGATGTGTTCATAAGGTTGTTGAATCATTAGGCCTAAAAATTGTAGAGTGCCGTGCCTACCTATTGTCTTTTGATCTAGATATTAACGGAAAGCTGGAGCCTAGTCTCGTTATTATTACTCATTGCCTTTTAACTAATTTCATCAATAAAGGTTCTTATGTGTAGTTAACTCAAGTTTGTCTAATTACTTTTTAATAATTATTTTGCCTTTTCCTTCTACTTAAATATTACTTGTATCCACAATGATGGGACCAGTAGCAACACCTAAGTATCAAAGACGGTCAGGAGAAAAAATTGAATGCACCATTTCGGGTGCTATGCACTGGGTTTTAAGGTTATCGCAACTACTGTGTGTTGCACCCGTAAGAATGCAACGAGAGGGTGACGTGTGGCGAGTCAAATATGCACCAAAACTGAGCATCGTGCCTGCAGTGATCGTGATATTATCAAGTAAGTTTTGTGTATTTAAATCATTAGTAAATATAATTATTTGTTGTGAATTTGTTGTGAATGCCAATTAAGAAGCTACGCCATCGGTTCGTAAAGCTTTGGGCTTTGCGGCCGAAGACTTTGTGACAAGAACGATCGGCTAGATTTTTTAAGAGTTCTTCCTATTATCGTACTTTGAGCTTCGGAAATAAGCGCTGAAATCCAATTTGTGACATTTTGTATAATGCATGTGGCTGGCTGGATAACGGACAAATTCACGACATTGTCTCTTCAGCAATTTTATTTTCTCCATTGCTGGGACTAAGTCTGCCTTATAGTCTAGTACTTATAGAGAAGGCAAGAAGTTGACAGATGAAATACAATTACATGATATCATCAGAACGTAATCACTCGAATAAAATAATTTTTCCCGCGCTCTTGAGATAAATTTACTTTTTTAGGTACCGCCATGCAATTGATGGAGTTTATACCCACCCTATCGGAATTTGGTTCTCCGAGTGCACAACGGCTAAAAACCAGATTTACTATTTTATCCGTTATGTACATCGTTACACCGTTGACTGCAATTATCACTGTTAGTAGTTCTTGGCAAAGATTGAAATATATCATACAGTGTCTGGAACATCTCCAACAGGTAAAGGACGGATTGTTTTTTTTTTGTGAATTTTTGTTAGGTGGACCAAGCGTGCAAAGTGCAAACACTGCCTATATCTCTGCTCTGTAAAAAATACTAAATCCTCTTGTTTAAGATGAGAGCGGCTATGGGCAACGATTACAACATAAAGAAGTGTTTGGAAAAAAGAAATATGATTGCTTTTACTGTAGTAGTTCTGTATTCTGTAGGAACATTCGCTATCTTTTTATATATGGGAATCAACTCCAGTGGTAAGTATATAAGTTACTCCCAACGAGGTACCTAATCAAAGCACAATAACTAAGTTGCTATTTCTATAGCACCAAGTCATTGAAAAATATCTTAGTTCCTCGAAATATCACGACAGACGACACCATCTCATCCTTCGTCACGGACTCGTCGAGTGCCGAAATCTGCACACCAGCTGTGAGCTCTGGGCGGCTAACTTCACCCTCATCTTTGAAGAAGTCACGGAGTTGCATCACCCGCGCCCCTGTCCGCGACTCCCTCATTCACACCCCTTCCTCTAAACCTACGTCTTTTAGAAGCTTCTTCTGTTGCTCCACAGGGGATTGTGTCAGCTTAACAGGGGTTGACACCTGTGCTTTTTTCTTTTTTCATCCAACAGCCTGCGCGACCAGGTCTCCTGCGAGGGACCTGTGGGCAGTTGCGCACTTATCTCAGCTTAGGTCACCGTCTGCGTAGGGACCCTGGGGGGAACCGTCTTAAGGCCTCTTAGCTCCTTGTCTAACATACTCTTCATGGAGAAGAGAAGGGAGCTCTGCATCTCCTCCATGAGGGCTTTAGTCGTCTGACGTTCACGACTCTCCTGCTCACGGCAATTTGCCTTTAAGATAGCAACTTCTTTCTTTAAAGCAGCAGACTGCCTCCGCAGAGCCTCAATCTGCTGTAAGTATTCTTGGCCTTGCTGCTCCAGGTCAAATAAGCGCACGGCTTCAGGATTTTTTTCATCCTCAACAAAAGACAAGCAAAGTTCGTCCCACAAGATTACAAGACCCTCTCCTATATCATCTTAGCGGACAAGGTCCGGTTTTAGGAGTCTCATACTTTGTCCCAGTTTCCTCAACAGATTGATTTGTTTGCTAATTTTGTAGGAAAGTTCATCTTTCTTTTCCGTGTATTCGGGATCCATTGAGATATCCGCCTCTTTGTTGCCTGACGTGCTGGCAACTTCAGTATCTTTCTTCTGTTGATTGCCTTTATGGCCACAGTTTTTCGTCTTACCCTGGGCAAGGTCCATCCTCTCTAAAATGAATTTTAAGTTTTTATAATAACCATTCGTATTTGAATTCATACCGAAGATATCCCGGACGTCAGCCTGTACGAGATTAGAATGGCTCTCAAACAGCTTAAAAACAACAAGGCGGCGGGCGATGACGGAATCACAACAGAGCTTCTGAGAGCGGGCGGTAAGCCGATACTTAAAGTCCTCCAGAAGCTTTTCAATTCAGTCTTCTGCCTGCCACCTTCAGGCGGTCCGACGCCTATTATATTTATAGTGCTTTACTCCACGCGGCCCCCGTGTTAATACAACGACAGCCCTGTTCCTGTTCTGCTTACAGGGTTACGGTATGATCTTCCATTTTATAAGGCGTTTCGCTCCCCGCGGCCCCCGTTCCTGCACTAGGTACAAGGTTACGGTATAGTCCTGGTTTTGTTTCGCGCCGGCCAAAGCCGGTAACCACCTTCCACTGGGTGCCGTTCCCCTATCCACCATCTGGGAGACGCACTCGGTCTCGAATTCAGGAACCGCATCACTCGCGTGAGGCCGAGAGATATTTAGTAGGGTGGATCGTTTTTTCGTTTTTATAGAATTTCAAAATCGCAGGGTGCGCGAAAGTTGCTTCATGTGATGAGGATCAAAACCTTTTATGAGGACAACTTAATCAAATTAGTAGAAGTACTGCCCCAAGAGCTTTGGATTTTAAGAAAAATATATGATGTATGAAAAAAAGTAAAGTTATGGAATAATAAATTTTGTATTTTTTTATAAATAATACAATAAACATGCTACAAAGAAAATGAGAATGGAAATTAAAACAGAAAAAAACAAATCATTTGAAAATAAGGTAATTTAGAAAATTAGAAAATTAAAGAGATTAAAAAAAATTTTTTTTGGAGGCGTGTATAAGTTAAATGTTATTTTTATTGTCATTTATGGTTTTTCTATTCATTTTACAACTAATTCTTTATTAATGATTTAAGTTATGATATTTATATTAAATTTTTTATGACTTTGAAAACTTCATGATTTTCAAACTTTGACGGCCTTGGGGGCAGTACTTCTATTAATTTGATTAAGTTGTCCTCATAATAAGTTTTGATCCTCATCACATGAAGCAACTTTCGAGCACCCAGCGATTTTGAAATTCTATAAAAACGAAAAAACGATCCACCCTAATATTTAGTAGCCTGAAGAGGAACATAGGCTACTTTTTATCCCGGAAAAATATCAAATTCCCGCGGGATAACGTCGTTTAGTCCACGCGGGCGAAGCCTCTGGCGGAAAGCTAGTGCACCTATACCTACTGAAAGGGCAACGCGGAAATCTATTGGGTATGTATGAGCTAGCTATAGGTCGTCAAAGTTTGAATGAAAAAATCTTGACTTACAAAGACTCTTTTTAAAAAGCACATATTTTACGCAATATATTTTTATTTTTAGTTATTTTAAATGAGAACAGTGTCTAAGAATAGTGCTGCAGCTGAGAAAAAAAGCAGCTGCTTTTCTGCGAGTTAGTGTTGGTTTTTTTAAATCACAGCATTTAAAAATGTCTAATGCTGTTTTTCTTGAGTTTTATGCCAATAACATAAAGAACTTTTTGTTTTGCACGAATGAGCTGTCAGAGGATCCATTTCAATCCATCAAGATTTTTTCATACAAATTTAGACAGCCTATAGCTAATACGCCCCATTGATTTCGGCATTGCCCTTTCAGTGGATAGGTATATTGTAAACTAGCTTTCCGCCCGCGGCTTCGCCCGCGTGGACTACACGACGTTATCCAGAGGGAATGTGATATATTTCCGGGATAAAAAGTAGCCTATGTTCCTCTCCAGGCTACAAAGTATCTGTGTTCCAAATTTTAGCCAAATCCGTTCAGCCGTTTTGGCGTGATTGAGTAACAAACATCCAAACATCTAAACTTTCACATCTATAATATTAGTAGGATTACTAAAATCTTGGTAGGTCTCATATAGTCAAATTTATGATATGACCATTTATTTTGACAATTTTGTAATGCCTTCTCTTAACTGTACAGCTGTCATTCCAACATAAAAACTTTTCTATTGCTTCTACAGTTATTTGATGCAAATCAGACATATAAAGTAAATATCCGTATTTTATTTCTAGGTATTTCAGCGTTAACAAATTTCGGTTCTGTTATTCAGCTCATGATGATGTTATGTGTAATACTGCAATTCAAAAACAGTGTATTGGAAATACATATAGTTCAGAAGATAATGAATGATATGCTAGACCACATTTTGTATCCAGTCCATGCAAAGAAACATAGGAATAAGTGCCTTGTTGGTAAGGATTAAGAGGAATGTGTAGACAGCGGTCCCCATACAAACAGCGAAAACGTTTTTCACCCTCTAAGCCTTAAAATACAGCAATGAATTTTTAATACAGTTGCTCAAAAAGTGGTGTATTGCAGGGACGTATAGCGTTCGGGATGTGGGCTATTACACACTCGAACTTTTTCTTTACCTTTCCCGAACTCGTGCGTTTTCTTTCCCAACTGTCAAAATATTGTCTATTAAAAAGAAAAAACCAACCAAGAAGTTTTTACTAAAAAAATTATAGAAGTTTTTATGATTCATGCAAATATTTCTAAAAAGAAGCTACTAATTTGTTTCAATATCAGATTTAAAGGTAATTTTAATTATACATAAAATTAATATTAGTATCGGCCAAATTAAATTTATGAATATAAAAAATACATAAAATTGGCTGTATGACCACAGATTACTAAATATGGTATGACGTGCACTATTTACCATAGTATCTGCTTATAGGAGTTTGCGCAAGTAAGTGAAAAGAAAATTTCTTAATTTTCTAAATTAGTTTGTTCTGGTTTTTATTGTGGTAGGTACTTAGTATGGTGGAATTAGTGCAATAATGTGGCTTTCATGGAAAACGATGTGGTAAAAGAGAGAAATAAGGAAAGGCGCTCCTGTAGGATTCGGATTGCTTTTGTTAAGTTTCATTATATTTCATCTCATTTAAATTAATTTTCATTTCATATCAATAAAAAAAATCTACTGAAGCCTTGGCTGTATGATCATAGTTTCCTTTGCCAACCCAGAATGGGTGAAGAAAAAAAAAAGTCTCTGCTTATATTCTCTTACGATTAGTTAGTTGAGTTTATTGTGTTTTATTATTTTATTAAATTGCTTAATTTTTTCGCAACTGTATTAAAAATAGTTGTTCAGTAGACGTGCGGAACCGTCATTGCAACTTGTTCCGACTGTCTATGGCCTCCTCACCTTCGGCTGCGCCTCGGCTCGGGTAGACATTTGTCGGAACTCTTTGCAATGACAGGCTTTCCGCACTTGTAATGAAATCTACTATTGTGCCCAGATAAATCAGAAGCATGTGAATCAGTAATAAAAATGAAATATGTAAAACTTTAAGTACATAAGCTCTCTGTTAAGAAAATATTAATTTTAACAGCTACAATATAATCTGTTTTTATATAAAACAATCCAAACTTCATATTATTATGCCATATAACGTTTTATGGAGTTTGAAGTTCGGTTAATTGATTTTAATTTATTTGGAAAATTGAAGGCTGTACAAAGATAAATAATAACTATTATATTGTGGCTAAAAAGACAAGAACAAGGAAAGTTTTGGTTTAAAAAAACTTTATTCGTGCTGGGTAAACTAGTTGATTTTATGATTCATATAGCATTTTTACCCTACGAATCAGGGACCGTACTCTGAAACGCTAATCCGAAACTTCGGATAGCCCCGCCCCGTTCACTCGATTCTCTCTAGACTAGAGAGTGAGAGCGACGGGTATACCGAAGTTTCGGGTTTTGTGTTTCAGAGTAGGCCCTCAGGCACAGAAGAATCAGGATTTAGCCTACTGTCATGCATAACTCATCATACATACATACTTAAGAAAGAATTGTCATTTTTCTACGTGAGCCCTTAACCCAAAATGATCATACGAAACACAGATGGAAGTTGTAAAATAATAAAATAAATTCTATAAAGTAAACATACTAATCAGTCTGTCGCCAGAACCAAGCACATACAGGATAATTTTTTTATCAGTGCACAGATTTTTAGGATCGACTCAGAATCGGTAAGTGAACAACTTTCTCCTAGAAACATAGGTCGAAATATGACAAAAATTTTTTGACCTTTCATACAAATCGGACTGATCACGTGATCGAATTAGTATGGGAAGTCCAAAAATTTTTGTCATATTTCGACCCACGTTTCTAGAAGAAAGTTGTTCACTTATCGATTCTGAGTCGATCCTAAAAATTCGTGCACTGATAAAAAAATTACCCTGTATAAATCAGTCATTTTCCTCCGTAACACAACGATCTAGGCAACTATCCGACCAACCACCTTTTAGCTCGTCCATTGCACACCTGGCTTCACACTACGCAGAAATACAGGTTTTCATTATTAGTACATGACCGACCAAGCACGATCAAGTGAAGCGTACGCCATTTGAATCAGTATTATACGCCGGACACTTCTTTTTTATTTATTTATACAAAATCTAAGGTAGTTATAACTAATACACATATTTTTGTACCAGGGTAACTCATTTCCTTTCGATATAATTATAATTTATATTGATTTATCGAAGGAAATATGCATAATCGACCATTTTGTTCCGGAAAATGGCAAACAGACGCGCTATATGAATCAGTAGAATGCACTACATATATTTTTATTATGTACTTAGACTGCAATTGTTTCAAAAATATAATTTGTTTAACCCATATAGCCCAGCCGTGCCCAAACGAGGACGCCTTAACAAATACCCTCAATTTATTGATATTTTAATGTTTGTGTTTTTTTATTGCGAATACATAATAAGTGTGAAGCTGTTAGCCTATCATTACACCAAAAACTGAATAAAATTAGTTTAGAAAGTTTTTACCGTGCATTTTGTGGAGGTGTTTCAAGAATCAGGGATAACCAAGAGTAAGTAATTTTTCTTTGTCACTTTTTCATCTTTGACCGCCAATTTTTTTTTTCATAAATAACATGCATATAGCGTAAACATTTAATTAAAAATAAATCATAATGAATAATTGAGTATTGATAATTAGGAAAATTGATTTTACAACGGTGTCCCCATTTGAGGTCGGTGGGCACATCAGAGTAAAATTATTCGTGTTTTTGTTACCAGGTAATTTTTGCATCAAAAATGGCAAAACGAACATTTAGCAGTGTCAATGAGTACTGCGGGCTTGAAGAAGCACTAGCTGATGTTATGCTTGAAGGTGATGATGCATCGATAGATTTAGTTACTCTTCCTCCAGAGCCCAGTGTATTGACGGACGAAGAAGAAGGTGATGAGGATAATATACATAGCAATGAAGTTCCACGAGACATACCAGGAAGAATCGAAGTGTTTATGAATCGAGATGAAGAAGAATGGGATGATAGTGATGACGAAACGCTTGCCGAAACTAAGAGGCGCAGAACTAATGTTCAGGCACCCTGCTGGCGTAAGACCGAGCCAACCTATGACTCTTTGGTTTCCATTTCTAACGACAGTAATGTTCAAGAACGTCTGAACAAATTGATGGAGGAACTAAAGAACCAAAATCCCTTACAAATTTTTGAAAAGATATTCGACGAAGAAGTTTTTACTATGATTATGCAATACACGCAGACTTACGCAACTCAAAAAAATAATCATGACTTCAAAGTAACTATCGGTGAACTGAAAACTTTTTTTGGAATTCTTCTATTGACTGACATTGCCTCGGGAACGTTTGTACTGGAGCCTGGATGAAGACTGTAATATTCCCATCGTGTCAAAATCCATGTCAAGAAACCGATTTCAAGAAATAAAAAAATATATCCATTTCTGTGACAATGTTTTTGCAGTGGAATCGTTGGACAAAATGTATAAAGTACGACATCTTGCTAATATACTGATGACCAAATTTTTGCAGTGGGGTGTTTTTCATCAAGATTTGTCCATAGATGAGTCTATGGTAAAGTATTTTGGACGGCATCCGGCGAAACAATTCATACGGGGCAAGCCAGTGCGTTTCGGGTACAAAAATTGGATGGTCACAAGTTCAGACGGATACTGTTACGCCTTCGATTTATACTGCGGAAAATCTCCAGGTGCCAATCCTACAGAGCTGCTGGGTACAAGAGTAGTGAAGCAATTGCTCGACAAACTCGGCACAAGCCCTAGAGACCATGTTGTCTACTTCGATAACTTTTTCACCAGTTTTGATTTGCTCAGAGACTTACGGCAAGTTGGTTTTCGTGCAACGGGTACTGTCCGTGAAGGTAGAACCAAAAAGTGTCCGTTAGTTGCGGTGAAGGAGATGAAGAAGAAAAACCGTGCTGATTTTGATTACCGTTTCGACAAAGTCAATCAAATTCTATTCGTTCGTTGGCTGGACAATAGTGTCTGCACCATGGGTTCAAATTACGACAACGTCTTGCCTCTCGGAAAAGTAAAACGCTGGAGCGCTGTGGAGAAGAAGAAAGTTGACGTTGGTATCCCGCATCTTTTCCAAAATTATAACAAGGGGATGGGCGGTGTTGATCAAGCGGACCAGTCTATTTCGTTATACCGCACTGCTATCCGTGGAAAAAAATGGTGGTGGGTACTATTTACGTACATGTTGGATCTCGCAGTTGCAAATGCATGGCGCCTCCACAATCTGACCAATGATACGAAGCTAGACCAGCTTCAATTTCGACGTTACATTGCTCGCCATTATTTGAGACATACAGAGGGCGAAATTTTGCGTCCGACACCTTCTTTAGTGCCAAGTTTGCAGCATGATGGTAAAGGTCACTTTCCACAAAAACTTTCCCAGCAGCTGCGATGTGTCACTTGTCATAATAAAGCACGTTGGCAATGCAAAAAGTGCTTCGAAAAATTTCACTCCACATGAACCCAGCGTCCCCATTTGAGGACGGGGTTTTTTTTCTAAGAAGATTTGTTTTTTTTATTATTTTTTTTATGGTTTTCCTATAATAGTGATTGTTTCAACCAATTAATAAAGATTTTTCATAATTTTCACTGCTGGGTTTCATTTGGGTCCAAATGGGTAGTTAGCGATAAAGCTGAACAGTACACAAAAAAAATGCATGCCGTTTTGTTAGATAGTTACAAAAATATACCCAAGGACATTTTTTTTCTTCTCTAAAGAACTACCCAAAACGTTATCGCCATTTGTATGGAGACAGCTGCCTTCACTCCTCAGTATTTAAAAACAGGTTTTTGCATATCAGATAGGTATGCAAAATCTAAAATGGTGATGATAATGTTCGGCCGAATTCGGCTATGGCGACTGTTTCAGTCTTCGTGATGATGTCTCCGATGGACTCATATGTGGCTCGTGTAGCCAGCCTTCTTCGAGAAGGTCCAGCACATGCCCGCAATGTGCAGACCCCGTTATGTTTGTAAAGAAAAGTCCTGGGTACTAATTTGAATCGCACACTGCCTGGGTACCTCCAAAATATGATTCATCTGGAGAAACCCAGACCAATAACACCCTGGGTGTTATTTTCTAGATTCTAGTGAAACCATGTTGCAGTCGGAGGTAACCCAGCCTCCCAACAGAGGTGACTTTGATGCGAGCTTGGTTTCCAACCGCGGATGTTTTGGCTTCACGAGTTTACATCCAACACGCTCGCCTTTTTTGCAATATCACATGCCGTTGTTTCTACAAAAATAAAGGCACATGTGGGCTCCTACCGCCTGCCGCAGCACAACGGCCTTTAGTTGAATGCAACCCGGAGGACAGACGGATGTAATCCACGCACTCTAACTGCGGATTAGAGTGCGCGCACGTCCTCGAAAAACATTAAATATCAAATTAAAATTCGTTTAAAAATCTTGTTATACTCATATATTTGGTACGTCGTCTTCCATGGTATCTACCTTGCTCGATACACAGTAGATATTTTATGTTAAAGGTGGTTTAATAATGGGTTTACTAATGTTTGCCCGAATTTCAAGAGCAACAATTTCGTCTTCCTTAATTTCATTTGCCATAATTTCATTAGAAATAACGTTTCATTTGCCATAACTATCGAATTACATAAAATTGTTTGCAATAATTTCATTATTCACAACCAATCAAACGTCATAACTTTCATTATCCATAAAATTATTTGCCATACTTCTCATTTTCAATAAAGTTAACATCCACAACAATTATTTACCATAAAACTGATTGCCTATACTAAAAATAATAATAAATGGCTAAACATGTTTCCTAATTATTAGGTACTTATAATTACTTTGGTTTGATTGATTGTTATATTTATTTATATTATTTGAGATAAGTAAGTACTAGATTGCATGCAAACACCCATGCAGGCAGGCATTCATTATGCAATCAGGCAGGTATCATGCAAGACATGCAGAATGCAAGCAGGTATGCTGTACGAAAGCAAACATGCAGCATG
Organism: Crambus lathoniellus; assembly: GCA_949710035.1. Classification (NCBI taxonomy): domain Eukaryota; kingdom Metazoa; phylum Arthropoda; class Insecta; order Lepidoptera; family Crambidae; genus Crambus; species Crambus lathoniellus. The sequence goes on from OX453317.1 coordinate 5,057,873, forward strand.
CAGGCAGGCATGCAGCACGCAAGCATGCATGCAACATGCAAGTCTTCTGTCGAGGCTCTGGCGCTGCGGGGTTCCGGCGGTCCCACGCGTGCTACTCGTCACAGGTGGCTTTCGCTCACCACCGCCGCTTCGGCTTGCTGGCCGGCTATGTCGGCCAGCCTCAGCCGCGGCGGCTCGCTCAAGTTATTTATAAGACATGATTATTATGTCAAATATAGATTATGTCAAATGATGTTTATAGCATTTTTTATTATGGCATCTCATTTTATGGCAAATGAGAGTTATTGCTATTGAATGATTATATCATGCGTTATTAGTACTAATAAGAATAGTGTTAACAAGTATTATGACCGAGGATCATTATGGCAAATGAAATTTTTGCAAGGAAAATTTATGAAAACAAGACAATACCTTAATAATGACTGTATACGGCTGCTAAATTCTATTAATATACCTATTATACTAAACGCTACATAGATAAAAGATACATTTCATAGTACCAAAAACATCAACATTAACCATTTTTAATGATCCCTACTGCTAAGAAACAGTATAACGTGCTGGGAATCAAAAACAACATTATTTGAAAATCGCAACCTTTAGTTCGAATCGTCTCGTTCGAATCCAAAAAAATAAAAAATACAAGAACAGTATTTGATAAATTATTTAATTTATAGTTATAGGAAAAATGTGATAGTAAAAAACCACGAGCCCTATTAGTAGCTTTCACTTATAGGGCTCGTGGTTTTTTACTATCACATTTTTCCTATACTTACAGATATGCATTGTGAATGCATAAAAATAATTTTAAATTTTTGATAGTTAAAATACTTCTATGCACTAGTGTCTAGTGTAACCAATGTTTTCATATAATGTCATGATTGTTTTCTCCAGATTGTAAAAAAAATGTTTTTTCCTAGCACTATCACAGAAACGTCTATCAAAAGGCGTAGATGTAACGTTAAGAGAACTGACTTCAGTATTTGTTTCTTTATGCAAATTAGCGGCAATGGTGACAAAAAGTACAGAATTTTGCATTATGTTTGCTGTAGTGTTTTGCTTCTGTCATATGACATCGATGACATATTTCTTTCTTAACCAATTGTGTAAGTATGACTTTATTTTAATGCTTTTGATAAAATCTTGACATATTGTCGTATGTCTCCAAAGTTATATTAGTATCTTGATTTGTGTCAATCAAGATACGAATGCATAATAACAATGTGAAAATATAATATTCGGGTTTGTCCTCGCATAAGCCGTAGGCACTTTTTAGTTTTAAATTAAAGATTTCTTGATTTTATAGATAATATCGTATTGGGATGATAATAATATCATAAATTCCCGTCGGTTGGAGATAGGCTAATTAAAAGCGTCTGTAATATCTGATTGGGAGTTGCACAGATAAGCGCATTTAGACAATCAAACAATCTTAACCCTTAATTGGTCACGTGGGATGTCTCGCACCCCAGTAAACGTTTTCAGACTCATCATTTTTTTAAAACTAAACTTGTATTGAATGCGATGTTCTTCCAGGTAGCTTTGTAAATGAGTGTCAAGTTAATAATTCATTCGCGAGTGGAACTCGATTGTGAGAGATTGAGCTTGGAGACCATGCTTGTGGTGCTCGATACCTCAAAAATGCGGGCAATGACCATATTTTTGTATAGCAATGATTGCAGTCTGCCAATTTATAAATAAGAAATGAGTAAATATGAAATGTACTATCTTGTGTAAAAAAATATACGTTAGTTTAAAAATTGATTAATACGTAAGAGGAAATGTTCCTTTTAATAAAAGTCCGATTTTGAATAATGTGACAATTTCTCACGCCTCACGCGACTGCTTACGTAACTTATTACTTTAGGCGCGCCAAATTAAGGGTTAAAAACTCTTCAGGTTAAATAAATAATATTCGTGTTTCCTTGCAGCATTAGGTGTAAATTTACTTATAACATTAGAAATTCAACTGCTTTGGTGGTTGTTAATTTTTGTTTGGCTTATATCACTTGTGGAACCATGTCACATGACGCAACGCGAAGTAAGTCAATGCTCATTCATATTTTTGATAATTTATTTAACTGAAGATGGTTTTGCTAGCAAGAGCGGTTGACGATATGAAACGACCGGTACCCGTGACCGGGCGAGCGAGATAGCGGTCGAGAAGCAAAGCGATTTTTAATTGCGCATTTTTTTACGTGACTTTTTTTAATTGCGAGTCAGTGTACCTTTACATATATAAATCATTGTGTTACAAAATTGCGCTTTGAAAATCGCTGTGCAGAGTAATACCTAAACTTTCTGATGGAGGCAACAGAGAGCTGTATCAAATTTGCTACATAGTGAGCTAAACGAAATATTTTGCTTTTGTGAGATAGTTATTTTGACCTTTGTCACAAAAATCAATTACTTATTAATCTATGTCAGGTGGAACGCTCAAAGGAGCTGGTAAGCAAATTGACTTCGAAATACTCAGATGACCGAATTTCCGCTGAACTGGACCACTTTGGCCGTTGCCTAGACCGGAATCACATGGAGTTTGTTCCACTGGGCTTATGCACTTTGGGACGATCGCTTCTAGTTTCGGTGGGTATCCGTTCGCGTTCATCGCTGCTATCCATTTAATTTATTTTGATATCTTAGAGAGTCCGTGGCAGAAAACTCTGCGTGTGACTGGGGCGTTTTGAATTTCAAACGCGGGCACATGCGGGCACGGCCTCTCTTAAGATACCTAGTATTGGTCACATGACATCTGCCAATCGCTATTGGCCGATATTTTTGTGTCTCTCCGCAGATTTTGAAATCGGCCGATTTAAGGTCACAACAGATATATTATGAACTCGGAAAGGGATCGACACCGTATCGCCACAGAATAATATTTGTAGGTATCGCCTTTCGCCTCGCCGCGCCGTCAACCAGGCGTCAACCTAACGCAATCACGTAATGACGTGACGACGCCGCGCTTACGGCTCGCCGCAGTGGTTCCATATCGAAAAAAGGTCGTCATGGGATCAAATCTCGAAATTTGACGACCGATTAGGCGCAGGGGTAGGCTGCCCACCTTCTGCGCCAGTGGTCTCGGGTTCGATTCCCGAACAAGATAAATAATATTTATGCCCAGATATATTATATCTGGGCATGAACATGTCTAGTTATGTGTGATTGTAAGAAATTTATTTATTTATGTACCTTGTCTATCCGCAGTTTAATGAGAATTTAGATTCTTGCCTCATTCATTACATTATACAATTTATTTGTTTCTTTATATTCCCTGAATACTTTTATTGTCTTTTCTCAATTGTTGTTTTTTTTTCAGTTAATTGCAACCAGTACTACCTATGTGGTCATCATTATACAATTTCAATCTTAAAGCTGTGGCCAAACGGATGTAATCTTGCCTTCCACCCGATGTAAACATCCGATTGTTTTGCGTCAAGACGGATTACATCCAAGCGCCAACACGCTCGCGACACGCGCTCTTCCTCCATGGTTGTGGAAGGTCGAACACAATTTGGACTACATCTATCGGGTAGCTGAGTGGATAATGGCAAGCCAGGTCACTTCGACGGTAAAAAAGCAAGATTACATCTATCTTGCCAGCGCTTAAGATTATCTTTTACCTATAGCGAATATTTCGGATGAAGGAATAAAAAGAATGTGTTGTTTTTGAATTTTAATAGACCATTCACTGGGTAGGTACAATAAATATGTTATGTACTTTGATGTACCATAACACTTGAAGTTGTCAGTCTCACCTATGATAATAATTAATTTAAAATCTATTGAGAATACCTACACAATACATGTAACTATATGTACTTTATTTAGGTATTAGATATGAATAATCAATGAAAATTGTGTCTGTTGCATATTTTTATTGATATTTTTTTTAATACAGGCTAACAATTTCCATTGATAAGATGTGAGTATTAAAAAAGTTTAATTCGAAAACGCTTAACCAACTGAAATCCTAGGTGTCATCAAAAAACGCGATTGTCTACGATTGAACATTATGAAAACATTTATTGTTAATGGATTTATTAAATAGATGAGTAATAATATCCTTGTTTTTATATTGCCCATATTCGGTTAACCGCTCATTACGACGTTTGTAAGTCGTACGAGTGTGATGGCACCTTCAAATCAACAAATTATCTATACTAAAAATGCTTTAAAATCAAAATAATTATTACCTACAATCACACCAATGATATTATTTCTTTGGCATATAACGAAAACATGATTTTTAAGTTACAAACTAGTCCCCTTGTTCGTAAACAGTTGGAATAGGGTATTTGACTGCTGTTGAAATGTATGTAAATGGTTAATAATGAAGACAAATAATATAACATTTTAATAATCCCTACCAATTGTTAAAAAATTATTTAGTGAGTAATTTAAATTTTTAGTTTTTTGCATTTACAATGCAATTTTTATCACAGAAAAATGGAAAATGAAGTATTTAGAAAAAATCGACCGGTCTCACAACCAGCTCCGATAGGACTCGAACCCACGACCTTTCGCTTACTATTATTAACGCTGACTATACAGCGCGTAAGAAGTATTGGATAAATTCGACGCTTCTCGTAACGACTCCGTAGCTCAGTGGTTAGAGTAGTCGCCCGGAAAGCGAAAGGTCGTGGGTTCGAGTCCCATCGGAGCTGGTTGTGAGACGGGTCGATTTTTTCTAAATACTTCATTTTCCATTTTTCAATTATTTAGTGTTTTAATATTATAACAAGAAACGAATTATAAGCTGTTTTTGTTTTGATTTTGACTGTAGCTGTGTCTTTCTAAAACGAAATCTTCTATTTCGACACTATGACGCGACTGATTTGGTGACGTCACAAAGATAGTCTATCTCTCGTTGTTCAATTAGAAAGTTTGATGTCCTATAACTTTGAAAATATTTAAGATAGGTAATTCAAAATTAAAACTGGTTTTGTGTAGCTAATATTTCGAAAAACATTTTAAATAAATAAAAAAATATCTGTCAAATACCCCATTATTGTTCCCGAAAGCGGAATGAAATGAGTCACTTCAGAGTCATTCTGATTCTGAAGTGAGTGATACTGACAATGACTGTCACTCACTTACTTACTTCAGAATCAGAATAGGCAAAGGTAAAGCACATAATTCGACTCCGTTTCCCTTTTTGACCGGTTACGAATCAGAGGGCTGAAGAAAAGGCAAATCAATATTAGAGTCCCCGCAAACTGCAGACTTTCTATCGGCCGATAGCTTAGTCGGGCTCTTAATTAGACTGAAGAGGTATGCAAGTGCGCACACTAGAACGATCCGGATTGCTTTCAAACTAACCAGTCGGCGAACTATCGGCCGACTGGAAAGTCTGCAGATTGCGGGGACTCTTAGTATCGAGGTCTTTATAGTCTTGAACTTTATATTGTTAAATTCATTAGAAACTATCTCAAAACCATCTTACAATGGGCTTGATGATATTCTCAATACACAGTTTCGATATGTTTCTAAAGGACCCCACAGACTATAAATCCGCCTGCAGGCAACCGCCTGTCAGTTGGCAGCAATCAGCCACACAATCTCACTTTTACATACAAAAACGGAATATAAGGACGACAGGTGGCCTGCCGTCGGACTAAAAGTCTGTGAGCCCCTAAAGCGTCCACTAACTATGATGCATCATCATCATCATCATGTCAGCCGAACGAAAAATAAAAACTTGTAAAAAGCAAAACTTTTATTACCTATTCTGCTGAAAAGTTCTATTATAAATATGTTTTCGATTTCAAATGACTGAAGTTAGGACATTAATCTACAGTTTTGAATTTATATTGAGAACTCTAAGCTTGGTCTACAAAGAAGATAGTGCTATGCTATGTAATGTATATGTAACTGGCCGTATATGACAGAGAATAGGGCCATGACTGACGCAAATGTAAATTATAGTTAAGGAAAAATGTGATACAAAAATAAAAAATATTTTTTACTATCACATTTTTCCTATAGGTACTTACAGAATTGCATTGTGAATGCATAAAATAGTTTAAAATCTAAATTAAAGTTGTTGAAGTTGAAATGAACACCTCTTTCTGCGTCACATTACATTATGAAATGACCATCCAAATACACTAACTATTTTATAAATAGAATTTAAATAGAAGAAAGCTATAACACAAGCTATAAGCATAAACTAATACTGTGGTTATAACGTTGAAAAGGCAAAAAGGTTGTACACTGTTCTTTCAAATACAGTAAAACTAGGTAGGTACCAACTTATTTTAGACTTAAATTCTTTACTTCATAAAATATCTTAAATTAAGAAAGTTAAACTAGTGAAACAAAAGTAAGTTTATTAATTAGCACTACAGAATTTAGTCCTATATTGCCATTATTGGTACAAAGAGAAACTATTACATAATATTTGATACAAGTAAATCTACGTAAAAAAGTTGAGTCATTTTTAAGAGGCACAGACTGGTGGAATTAGAGCTTCTTGTACCAAAAGAGGTAATGTTCTCCATCTTCCACTAGTAAGTCGTCTACACCTGGAAAAATAAAGAAAATATATTACGATTCATCATTGAAAAATTGAAAATGAAGTATTTTAGAAAAAAATCGTCCCGTCTCACAACCAGTTCCGATGAGACACGAACTCACAACCTTTCGCTGTCCGGGCGACTGCTCTAACCACTGAGCTACGGAGTCGTTCTAACGGAGACGGATTTTTTCTTTCATTTTCAATAATAAAAATTGCATAGTGAATGCAATACTGGGACAGCGTAGCAATAATTCATCCTATGCATGTGTAATGAAATGAAGGTCAAATGTGTGTTAATAAACAATACGCGTTGCGATAAAATAAAGTTGTTTTATTTTATACTAGCGGATCCTCGCGGTTTTACGTGCGGAATCAGGATAAAATATAGCCTATGTCACTCGGAAAAAATTTAGCTTTCTAATGGTCAAGAGTTTTCTAAATCGGTACAGTAGTTTCGGAGCTTATTCAATGCAAACAAACAATCACATCTTTCCTCTTTATAATATTAATATAGATGTACAGATATAAAATATTGCAATTAAACCCATTTGCAGAAAAACGTGCACTTGCTTTATTTTCATACAAACATGCTCACCGTACAGCTCCGAATTCTCGAACGCAAATCATCTTTGGGAGCGTCTCAAACATCATGGCATCTCTTTATACGTTTGACATTTAAAGTGACAGGGCGATGTTTGATACCATGAAGCTCGACTTAATACTGAGTTACCTCAGTATTAAGTCGAGCTTAACGCTTAACTTAAGACGCTCCCAAAGATAAGTAGCGTAGGTATATGAGTATTCGGGCATTAATCTCTACATTAACTGACACTCTTAGATGAAAATTCGAAATGACTTGTGATCTTTCGAATAAAAATAAGAACAAATTCCCCCTTTTCCCGCAGGAGAAAAACAATGAAAGATTTTTCATGTCCCATACATTATTCTATGAAATTCAACCTCAGATTATATATTACTAGAATTCAACTAATCCTTTACATTTTTGGCAGTTTGGGTATGTGCAGAGATTTTCAAAGTTGTTTTAAATGCTTATCTATCGGAAATATAAGCATTTATCTAAAGCATTTGACAAAGATGTTAGTTACTAGAAATATTCTGCCAGTTTATTATTATTTATGACCATATAGTGAGCATGTTTGTTGAATGTTTAGTTTTGTATGGGGGACCTAAAAACTCCTCACATAAATACAGGAGCGTCGGCGGGGGTGTATGGCAGGTAGTACATACTTCAACAAGATTAAGTTGGTTGGCCAACAGGATGGAGGGTCAGGTGTCGAGTAACTTAAATGGCTTGTGATGAATGGTAGACTTCTAGCCTTTTAGGATAGCCCACCGGCTCCTCTTTGTGACCTTGAGACTTGGGAGAAAGCTCTTCACGTGGTGGTTTAGTTACTTACTACCAGGATTAAGTAGGATGGCCAACAGGATAGAGGGTCAGGGCTCGAGTAACTTAAATGGCTTGTAATGAATGGTAGATTGCTTGCCTCGTAGGACGGTCATGAAATAGGGCAATTACTTCAACTGGTAGGTATTGATTCTGGATAAAAGATTCAAGGGTCAATTTAGTAAAATCCCTTACCGACAGGAGCGACTAGCTGATTGCCCGATGAGCTGGCAGAGTCGGGAGTCTCTAGAAGGCGATATAGCAGCCAGTAGTGGTAGCCTATAGGCTCCTCTTTGTGACGACTTGGGAGAAAGCTCTCCGTGCTGTGGTTATAGTTACTTACCACCAGGAATAAGTTGGTTGCCCAACAGGCTTTGAGGGTCAGGAGTCGAGTAACTTAAATAACTTGTGATGAATGGTAGACTGCTAGCCTCGTAGGATAACGGTCATGAAATAGGGCAATTACTTATGCTGGTATGTATTGATTCTGGATAAAAGATTCAAGGGTCAATATGTAGTAAAATCCCTTACCGACAGGAGCGACTAGCTGATTGCCCGGCGGGCTGGCGGGGTCAGGGGTCTCTGGGAGGCGGTACAGCAGCCAGTAGTGGTACTAGCCCATCGGCTCCTCTTTGTGACCTTGAGACTTGGGAGAAAGCTCTTCACGTGGTGGTTTAGTTACTTACTACCAGGATTAAGTTGGTTGGCCAACAGGAAGGAGGGTCAGAGCTCGAGTAACTTAAATGACTTGTAATGAATGGTAGACTGCTTGCCTCGTAGGATAACGGTCATGAAATAGGGCAATTACTTATGCTGGTAGGTATTGATTCTGGATAAAAGATTCAAGGGTCATCTTAATAAAATCCCTTACCGACAGGAGCGACGAGCTGATTGCCCGGCGGGCTGGCGGGGTCAGGGGTCTCTGGGAGGCGGTACAGCAGCCAGTAGTGGTAGCCCATCGGCTCCTCCTTGTGTCCAGCCAGCGTGTGCACGTAGTGCCCATTCGGCCACTCGCTCGCCTCGAACTTGAACTTGGGATTCTGCTCCGCGGCCATTTGCATCACGTGGTAGAATGATATGTTTCTATAATCAGAGAACCTGGCTTAGATTTTACTAGTTAGTAGTTATTTTACTAGCCTGAGAAAAATAAGAAACCTCGCTATGTTGCGGAAATGTTACGAACAAATTTTTTCTATAGAATTTGACATTTGTAACAATGAAAAGGAGAAAGTGGCGCCTCAAATCAGGTTTTTTATTTTTCTGGTCAGGTTTTAGAAATTAATCTAATGTAAATTAACTTTGTTTTTAACTATTTTAAGAAATTTATGAAGTAGTACCTATTACTTCATAAAGTAGTAGTATTAAGTACGTACCTGGGAGCCACCATTTGCAGTGTGTAGTTCTCAGTGACATTAGTGCCAAGCCACAGGGTGTAGGTGAACGAGACGTTCCTCGCCTCAGAGTCGTTGGCCGCCTGGCCAGACTGGTACGCCACCTTCACGCTGCTGTCGCCACCGTTGCTGTCTGTAAAGTAGAACAAGGATTTTTGTTGTGGTTCTGTTCATCATCAGCCATTTAACATCCCACTGCTGGGGCGTAGACCTTTCAAATGAATATGTAGAGACGGTAAAAGGAAAAATGATGGCACAGTATTTATATATATGCTTTGTTATCTGATGGTACCTATGTCTTCGTTGTTATTCGTGTTAGTAGCTAAGGGACAATTGTCCGATGGCTGTGTATCGGAAATCCTATATAACATGCTAAGTTGCGTGATGAACTTCGTGAGCGCGACGTAGGTTCTTCACTTTAGGTCGTCATGGTCGTCACATAGTATGGTCGTCATTGATTGCTAGCGCCATCTATCGCTACGAGGCTGAAGCTCCGTGTCATGCGTCCATGTGCGCGTCGTCTAGATGTCGCCACAAATGGATAAGGAGAGTCAGAAATTACCTACCACGCGGGCCCAACCGCGGTCTCGCGGACGGTGGAACCTTGCTAACATAATGATAAATGGTGGTAACTTTGACCATGACTGACAAATCACACCTAGAATGAAGTATATTTTAATAGTATATTATTATGGCTTTTTATCGAAAAAATGGAACGGCTCGTGAGAAGGGTCATTATCTTACCCAAGTTGTTTTAACTTCTTCAGGTTCGGCAGAGACGAGAACGGAAGTATATCCAGTATTGTAATTTAGATAATCCAGCTATATCTCTTCACCAAATGCCTATACAGGCAGTGGGCACTGTTGACGACATTACCACAACAGTTGTCAAAATTAAGAATGGTTGAGAAGAATTAGCATAAGCGCTTACCTAGAGGTTCATGTCTATTGTCGAGCAGCTTGTCACTGCAGTGCGGAGGTCGCACTGCCGCCAGCGACGCCGGTGTGAGCGCTGCGACAGCTGCGGCGGTGCTAGCGACGTCGCCCCAGCCACCTGCGGTACGTTGTCGTTCGAGCAGCCACTTGCGCGCAGCAGCTAGGCTCCAGTGCTGGTGCGCACCGGGGCCGCTGTCCGAGTCTTCTAAAGCCTGAAAAAGACGTTTATTTTTAAAACGTAGGTGATGATACCGATTTCTTTCATTGCCCTTATACTACGAGTGACAGGCTGACAGGGCGTACCAGATATTGTCTCGCCTGGCGATAACTATCTCGGCCGGTGTATTACCACGGATACGTAATTTCGGTTTTGTGCAAATTTTTAGCTTCTATCCCAAATTCCCAACAAAGCAAGTGATACTACCCGACGGATACCTTGAGAGGTGTCAGGTTGTAAGCTTCATAGGGTGCGGTGAGAAAAAAAAAATCCGTGTTCTGTGGGTGCGGCTGTTCCCGTGTCCTCAGTAGCCACTATCTGGCTGAAAAAAAGTTAAATGAGGAATTTTCCAAAAGGTATCGTAAGCTTATTTCAAATAGGTGCAAGAGATGGCGCTAGCGAAACTTTTTTTTTTTTTTTTAATACTTAATAATACCTTGGACGTTTGTCAGCCTACGCAAAACAAAATAAAATTTTAAAATGTAAATAAATATGTAAATAATCTTGTTATTTAGGGTTTTATTTCTAAATTACTACTTTTAGGATATGACTTAAAGTTCAACCGTAGGTTTTTATCCATACTTCGCTATTTTTGTTGTACCTATAAAAATGTACAATAACTGTCAAGTTGAAAAGTTTGTTCAAGTTTGTTTTTGCATCTAGAGAATGAAAATTCAGTACATAGGTACTAACTTCTTAATTAATTTGAGCTATTAATTTCAACTTTTTCATGAAAATGCCACTTTTTCCACATTTTCTTTTCTTTCTGACATTAACAGTTATTCAAATTAAAATATAATCAAAATCAGGTAAAATAAGAAAAAAACGATAACTCATTAATATATATACGCAACAAAATTCGTGAAACAATACATTCAACTTTCCCGTAAACTGGGGAACGCAAAAAAAGTGTGCCAATCTTTTCTGTTCCTGTGATTCTCTTTGGAACTAAAACAGTTTTCATACGACAGTCCATTTTGACAGGTAATTTCGTATTGCAAGTGGCTCCTCTGTCACGACTGTCACCGGAACAGAAAAGCTTGTGACACTATACATGAAAATTAAGAAAAAAAAGAAAAGTGGTCGCAGCGACATCTATTGAGCATTATAGAACCTACTGGAAAACTTCTCATTATGCCCTTAGTACTTGAGCAAGCTAGTTTACCTGTATTGCCAGGGCGGTGGTGGTGAGACTACCGAAGCTGCCATCTGGATGCTGTTGGCGTGCCAGGCCGGCCATAGGGCGACGCACGAAATGCAGTAGACTGCGGTGACGGTGATCTTGTACCACGCACCGAAGCGCTAGGATCACCATCGATATCGTATCTGTAATGCAATGCAACATAGGTTAAAAAATACGAATGCTACGCTGATCAGTACTTAAGGCCAGCTGCGATCGATAATTTCACTGAAAAAAGAAAATTATAAGTAGGTACAGTGCAGTTTTTTATCGTAATTAAGTTCTTAAGTGGTAAAATTTCTGCCAAATTCATTGCGAAGTAAAAAGGAAAGGCCCTGAGTTAAATTGATCTGCTTTCCACTATGAAAGGTTGTTAAGATGCTTTGAATTCGTCGCTTGCTCCGCTCAAAAAGTACATATAATTAAGTCGAATATCTTCAAAAACTTTGATGTTATACAGTTATAAGAAATAGCAGGGTAGTCTCTAATAATAGTCTATCAAATAATAAATTATCTGTTAAATAATCTTACCCAAGCTATGGTCAGCAGAAGAATTCTTAATATAGAGCAGCCTCCTAATATGGCGACGATGGACGTGCGCCGCTGACGAGCAAGCAGCCAAGGTTGCATTATGCAAACTCCAGGTCGCGGGGCGGTTCCCCGTGGAGCAGAGCGGTGACCAGATCCCGCCCGTGGAGGGACCAGTCAGAACTAGCTCGTTCATCATCATCATCATAAGACATACACTGCTTGACAGAGGCCTTACCTAAGGATCTCCACATTGTTCGGTCCAGCACTGCCCGCCTCTAACAGCTTTCCGCCACCTTCTCCAGATCATCAGCAACCTTGTGCATGCCCATCGTTCATTTTATAATTAATTCATAAGATCTTACCCAAGCTCTTTAGCTAGTTGTACATCCTGCCTGCAGATGAGCTCTGTGTAGTCCAATCATCGGCAAGTTGCAAAGAAATCTTTACCCCCTAAAATAAAAAAGCTTTTACCCAAGCTATGATCAGCAGCAGCATTCGCAATATCGAGCAGCCTCCTTATATGGCGACGACGGACGTGCGCTGCTGATGAACAAGCAGCCAAGGTTGCATAAGCAAACTCCAGGTCATGAGGTGGTTCCCGGTGGAGCAGAGCGGCGACCAAGTCCCGCCCGTGAAAGGAGCGGGGGTCCTTGCAGAGCGCGCCTAGGGCTAAAGTGTAGGCGGCCAAACGCCCTAATGGAGGAGGGGACTCGTGGTGCCTAGAGGTAATAAAAAAAAATGATGGTTACAGAATTTGTCCGATTGACTATGTATATATCACGAGGCAAGAGTTGGGGTAGAATGACGAGCTTGGCTTCACTATCAAGATGCAATATTTGTAGATAGGTCAGGTAATTTTTTTTGTATTGTTGCTTTCTGGATTTAAGCACCAACTGTAGAGAGTGTGATATGATTTTTAATCCTCTAAAGCCGAAATTCCGTATAGTATACCAGCTTGGTGTGAAGTTGCAATTAAAATTAAAGAGAAAGTTAACGTAAAAAGGAATTGATATGTTCAACATCGTCAATTATCAACTAAAGTAACTAATACTTACTTGGACATCATGAGTAGAATCTCAATCTCCATCTGCTTAGCTGACAGCTGCATCTCCAGCCCTTGCTGCTCTATCTCCTTACCAGTGTTGTTGGCCAACTGTAATGTTATTTTTATCGGGTCAGTAACACTATAATTGAAATTATTATTATACTTACACTGTACGGAAAAGATCGACGTTTCTGAACGCAACTCTAATGTCACGTCAAATTGACATTAGCTGTCACTTGAAGTTGACAGTGACACTTGATTGAAATTCTTGTACAAGATGTCGGAATAATTTTGCTGAATTTGTTAAAAATCGCTCGCGTTGAATGTGCCTGGCATATCGAGTTTGAATAAAATCTTAAATTATCTATGTGATCCCGTTTTGTACGACCAAGGTTTTGACGCCATTCATCGGGCTGGTCGCGGAGTTTTGAGTGAAAGATAACCTTTTCTACCACACGCGTTGTTGCAGGGGCAATATATATCTTGACAAAAGGCTCCTCCGTGTGTTATTGTGTATCTATTGTTGAAACGCCCAGTGTCTTGTGAACGCTGTTATTTGTGTTGTGAGTGAGGTGACTAATTGGTAAGGTTTGCAGAAGAAGAAGATTTACCAGGGGGCGCGCCCTCTGTCTCCACTGCCCAGGACCACAGACAGTATGTAAAATTCACCTTACTTCACATTAAAACGCTGTGTATCGCAGTCCAATTGTTCAGCTTACATCCCGGCTGAAACCTAGTTTTTTGTCCGGAGTCTATATTAGTAACACCAGCTTCCACTGCGCTAGCTGACTCCGCGGTATAGGCAGGGGTGTACTGAACATTTCTTGGTAGCCAAGAGCGTAGCTTGAAGGCCTGAGAGGCCCACGCCAAAACTTTGTATAAATCAGTGCCGTTTTGATGACCCAGTCTGGTCCGGACTAGATTAATTTGTACTTGTAAATGGTAATTAACTTGCATTTGAAAAGTAAAGGGCATTCCTTTGTTATTGGTTCCATGTCTTGTAATTAATTGTCATGTATTGAAGTTCCAAAATATAAACAGATGCCTTTCTTTGCTCATAATAATTATTATTCAGTTTTGTTAGCAAATTTGAGTTGTGAATATTGACAAGTTTGTTGCTAAAATAATAGCTAATAAAAGGTTAGCTACTAAGTTTGCACTCAATACTAAGTGAAACTTAAATGATTTGGGACATTGTTTACACATTGAAACTCATTGAAACTTGTGCTTTGAAATAATTAAAATTAACTTGTTGTTGTGTAACAGTATGTTGTGTTGATATCCAAGTGAATTTCAATAGTCAGTGATTTTGAGTGAATTTCAATAGTCAGTGAGTTTTGTTGTTTTCTGATAACCTCCAGATATTTAAGAGTTTGTGTCATTATAAATACTTTGTTGTTGTAATATTGGAATTTTGTGGTTAGTAATAACCTCCAAATATTGGAGATTTTGTGTTATAGTGAATATTTTGAATTTGTTGTTTTTGTTGATAAATTTGTGACGTTACAATGACGGCCTCCTCTGCTAAAGCCAAAATACGTTCTGAGTTACGGTGGTTGGCTTCTGCGGTCGCGTTGTTGGATCGACCGGATAGAACGGAGGCCTTGTTGAACAGATACGTAGATCTGCCCATACGTTTGGCTGTTGTTGATGAGCAGTATGCCTTATTTTTGGAAAGGACTGTTGAGGCCGAGGTGGAAATGCGACAAGAAGTCGGTTTGGATGTGGACCAGTGTTATGACTTTGCGGACAGAATTACCCAGGTGGCTCGGCCTTTGCAAGTGGCAAGAGAGAATGAACCGAGCCCGTCCCCGGCCACATCTAAAAGTATGCCCCCTCTATTTGCTAGATTGGCTCCCTTAGATTTAAGGCGTTTTGCTGGTCGTCTAGAGGACTGGGAGGGCTTTATTAATATTTTTGATAGTCTGGTACATGCCCGGGATGATTTGACCCAGGGCCAGAAGTTGGCTTATTTATTATCCGTGTTGGAAGGGGAGGCCCTTGAATCGGTTCAACATTTGGCCCCCTCGGATGAAAACTACCCTATTGCTAGGGATTTGATTGCCCGTCGGTACCAGAACGTACGACGTCTGGCGGACAACCATGTTGCCGCCATTTTGAATTTACCCCGCGTTGCCAGCGTGATGCACTTGAGAGTGGCTTTGTTGAATCCGCTGTTGGTGGCATACAACGCATTAAAAAACTTAAAACTCCCAGTGGAGCAGTGGTCGTTTTTGTTACTGCACATTGTCCTGGGAAAGTTGCCGGACTCTGTTAAGGTCCGTTTTGAGCAGCAGTATGGTGGGGATAGTGCGACTTATCTGCCACCCTTCTCGGACCTCTTGACGTTCCTGGAAGGAGAAAGTAGACTGGCAGATAATTCCTCTCTGGCCGGTCCTATGGGACCCGAACGACCTGTGCCACAGAGTAGATCCACCACCGGACCCCCCCGTAGGGGGCGTATGGCCCCTCGCGCGCCCGGCCGCTATGCCGCCGTCCAGGAGACCGCCCGCTGCTTGTATTGTCGGGAACCGGGTCACAGCACGACCCGTTGTGATAAGTTCCTCGACCAGCGCGTCCAAGGCCGTCGAGCGATCGCGCGACAACGGACATGGTGCTACTCGTGCTTGGGCCTGCACATGCAGCGCGAATGTACCCAAGCGCACCCATGCCGCTTTTGTAAGGGCAACCACCATCCCCTCCTCTGCATGAACAGCCCAGAGGGCGGCGGAGCGCCGCAGCGCGTCGCTGCAGGATCACCGCGTATGGGTGGGGGTCTCGGACCCCCCGCGGTGTTTGCATCCCGCAGCAGTTCTAGTGGCCACCAGAGTGGCCCCAGACGCTCTCCGCCACGTTTGGACCCTCAAACGGGCGGGGGTCCCAGGGACCCCCCCATGGGAAACCGATCCCCAAGGATGGGGATGAGTAATGCGAGCGTTGCCGGAGGTCGTAGAGGCCCCCCGCGACGTTTTGAGCCTCGCACGGGCGGGGGTCCCACGGACCCCCCCATGGGAAATCGGTCCCCAACTAGGGGGTTCGATTTTGCGAGCGATGCGGGAGGTCGTAGAAGCCCCCCGCGACGTTTTGAGCCTCGCACGGGCGGGGGTCCCCGGGACCCCCCTTCTGAAAATCGGTCACCGTGCCCCCGCGACTATGGGGCGACGTACACGGTGGATGCTAGGCACCGATTCTCGCCGCCGCTCGCCGGATACCCGCGTTTGGAGCGGCGCCCGCCCCGTCTTCAAGGGGCCGGGAGATATAACCCGCCTGATACCGGGCGAATTGGACGTAGGCAGTATGTGGGAGACTGGGACCCACTGGATCGCTATGAGCGACCCCCTTACCATGGGGGGACGGCTGGGGACCCCACATACTAGCAATCAACGTGTTTACGGTCGATTGTAGCCACCCCTCCAGAGACCGTTTTGTTGCCCACGGCCTCTGTGCTTGTCAGGGGATTGAATGGCGACCTTGTGGAAGTTCGCGCCTTGTTGGATTCCGGTGCTCAGGGGTGTGTTGTGTCATCTTGGTTAGTTAGGCGGTTGGGCCTCAAGGTGCACCCCCACACGGAAGGCGTGAGAGGTGTTGGTGATGTGAAAGTCCCCGGGTTGTTAGGGCATGTTGACTTCACATTTACATCACGTAATAAGTCCACGCCAGGCATTAAGACCTCGGCGATTGTGTTGGACAAAGTTGTTGGCCGTCAACCTTCAGTTGACTTGGGACCGAGTATGTTGTCTTTGGTGTCTGATTCCCCACTCGCCGATCCAAATTTCTTCCGCCCAGGCCCGATTGATGCTCTCCTTGGAGCCGATGTCCTGGGGCGAGTTTTGTTGACGGGGAAGCGAGTTTTGCAGCCAGATGGCTTGGTAGCTCTGCAGACGACACTCGGTACAGTTGTGATGGGCCCTGCTCGCCGCGTTTTGGATTCCCTTGATGAGGATCGCGGTCTTGTTTTTAATGTGTCTCTCTCCGAAGTGGTGCAGAAGTTTTGGGAGGTTGAGGAACCTCCACCAGCCCCGCGGGTTGACCCAGTAGCGGATGAATGCGAGTTGTATTACCAGAATAACACTGGTCGCCTCCGCTCTGGTCGTTTGATCACCCGTCTCCCCTTTCGTGCCGGCCGACCTCCTCTGGGCGAATCCCGACCGCTAGCGGAACGTAGGCTAGTGGCGATGGAGCGTCGCATGAGCAAGGATCCGGTCTTCCGCCAGAAGTATGTTGAATTCATGCGGGAGTATGAGGAGTTAGGGCACATGTCCGTGAGCGATTTGGATTGGCGCTCCGTTGAGCACTTCTTTCTGCCGCACCACGTCGTTTTGAAATCCGGAAAGATTCGGGTGGTCTTTGACGGTTCGGCTCCCACCTCTACTGGAGCGTCCTTGAACCAGTGTCTGCATGTAGGTCCCAAGCTGCACACGGAGATCTCAGACATTTTGACCAACTTCCGGCGGCACCAAATTGTATTTATGACTGACATCCGGATGATGTTCAGACAAACGGTCATCCATCCAGAGGATAGGAGGTACCAATTGATTTTGTGGAGAGAGAGTCCTAGGGACCCCTTGTTGATTTATGAATTGAATACGAATACGTACGGTTTGGCTTCGAGCCCGTTTGTTGCGATTCGTTCTTTGTTGGAGTTGGCCGAGAAGGAGCGCTTGAGATACCCTCGCGCCTCCGCCATTTTGGCCAGTGACGTCTATGTGGATGACATTTGCACGGGCGCCTCATCTGTCTCAGAGGCGATTGTCCTGAGAGACGAACTCACCGCCCTTTTGAAGTCGGGAGGTTACGAGTTGAGGAAATGGATATCCAACTCGCCTGATGTACTGGTAGGTTTGCCCGAGGAGCACCAGCAGGACCCCCACCTATTCGAAAATGTTGATAATCCCCATGTGGTGACCGTCCTTGGCGTACAGTACAAACCGGTCTCTGACACGTTCACTTATTGTGTGGATTTACGACCACCGAAAGTCTGGACCAAGCGTTTAGTATTGTCTACTGTCGCACGTACCTTTGACCCCAATGGGTGGATTTGCCCCGTGCTGTTTATGGCCAAGTGTTTCTTGCAACGGTTATGGGCTTCGGGTGTGTCGTGGGATAAACCCCTCTCGGACGAGTTACTCCGAGATTGGTCGAGCTTCGTTTCATCCCTCCCCGAGATTAATGAAGTGCATTTGCCGAGGCTATTCCTCCCTTCTGAAAATTGTAAAGTTACTCTTCACGGCTTTTCCGATGCCTCCGAACGTGGATTTGCTGCGGCCGTGTACCTCCGCACCGTTACGGTTGACGGAGTTGTTGCTGTGCATCTGGTGATAGCGAAAAGCAAAGTCGCTCCCCTTCGGACTCGTCATACGATCCCGAGGTTGGAATTGTGTGGAGCTGCCCTCCTAATGCGTTTGTTGAACCACGTATGGCTCACATTAGGTCGATCTATTAAGATACAAGAGGTTTATGCTTGGACGGACAGTCAGGTCGTCCTTTGTTGGTTGAAGGCTCCGGCGCACACCTTGGACGTGTTTGTGGCCAATCGAGTGTCGCAGATTTGTAATTCCGACATCGAGTTGATTTGGAGACACGTGCCGGGAACCATGAATCCCGCGGATTGTGCGTCTCGGGGTTGTGTAGCCCCAACCCTAATTAACCACCCCCTCTGGTGGGGCCCACAGTGGTTGATGCGGCCTGAGTCGGAGTGGCCGCCCTCTCCAGCGTTGTCGAACGTAGCCGTTCCTGATATGCGGGCATGCGTCCTGGAGACTAACCCCGCCGGGGAAAAGGATTTGTTGTTGGATCGGTACAGCTCCTTACAGAAGCTGCTTGGTGTTACCGCTTGGATCAGACGTTTTGTGTACAATTGCAGAAACCCACGCGCGAGGCGTGATTCGTCGGTTCTCACTCCGGACGAGCGTAGGGACGCGCTCTTGTTTTGGGTCCGGAGAGTACAAGCTGATAGTTTTGAGTCCGAGATTGAAATTTTGCGTTTAGGCCGTCGCAAGTTGAAGGGCGCGGTATCGCGATTAAATCCCTTCCTGGACGAGAGTGGGCTTCTGCGAGTCGGCGGAAGACTTCGAAATGCGAACCTGCCGTATGGAGCTCGTCACCCCCTTTTGTTACCTAAAGCCGGACATTTGACTCAACTGATAATAACAGATCGCCATGTGAGTGCACAACATGCTGGCTGTAATGCTTTGTTGGCCATTTTGCAGCGTGAATTTTGGATTTTGTCTGCTCGTCGAGCCATTCGCACTGTGGTTTTCCGTTGCCTGCCTTGTTATCGATTGAAGGCCGCGACCATGCAGCCCCAGATGGGTGATTTGCCTGCTGATCGCGTCACGGAATGTAGAGCTTTTGCCGGAGTCGCCACCGACTTCGCCGGTCCCTTTACTGTAAAGGCTTCGAGACTGCGTAATGCTAAAACCTATAAGGCGTACTTGTGCGTGTTTGTGTGCTTGTCCACCAAGGCTGTCCACTTGGAAATTGTCTCGGAATTGTCTACCGAAGCCTTTGTCGCCGCCTTGAGCAGATTTGTTTCCCGTAGAGGACTGCCGTCATTGATACGTTCCGATTGTGGTACTAATTATAAGGGAACGTGTAATTATCTTAAGGAAGTAGTTAAGTTTTTTGTTGATAATAAAATAGACATTGGAACCACCCTCTCCCGGCGTGGGATAATCTGGAAGTTTAGCCCTCCAGCTTGTCCGACCTGGGGAGGAATTTTTGAAGCTTGTGTAAAGGCTGCCAAGACACACTTGCGTCGCGTGATTGGAGAAACTATTCTCACGTTTGAGGAACTTGATACGGTATTTTGTAAAATTGAGGCCGTCCTCAACTCGCGACCCTTGTGCCCGTTGTCTTCGGACCCGAATGACCTGGAAGCGTTGACGCCAGGTCATTTCTTGATCGGACAGCCCCTTTTGGCGTTGCCTGAATATCCGATTCAGGTTGTAGGATCCCATCGTTTGTCGCGATACCAACTTTTGAAACAGATGTCCCAAAACTTCTGGGCACGTTGGTCGATGGAGTATTTGCATATCCTACAACAGCGCGTGAAGTGGACAGATAAAACCACCCCACCCCAGACTGGCGACCTCGTGTTGATTAAGGATGCTAACCTGCCGCCCCTATGTTGGCGAAGGGGGCGCATTGTTAAACTCTACCCCGGAACTGACGGAGTTCCTCGTTTTGCTGAGGTTTTGGTTCGAGATTCGGTTTTGAAGAGAGCAGTTAGTGGGCTCTCCCGATTACCCGTAGATTGACGTACCGTTCTTAACGGTCCGGGGCGGGGGGATGTTCGGAAAAGATCGACGTTTCTGAACGCAACTCTAATGTCACGTCAAATTGACATTAGCTGTCACTTGAAGTTGACAGTGACACTTGATTGAAATTCTTGTACAAGATGTCGGAATAATTTTGCTGAATTTGTTAAAAATCGCTCGCGTTGAATGTGCCTGGCATATCGAGTTTGAATAAAATCTTAAATTATCTATGTGATCCCGTTTTGTACGACCAAGGTTTTGACGCCATTCATCGGGCTGGTCGCGGAGTTTTGAGTGAAAGATAACCTTTTCTACCACACGCGTTGTTGCAGGGGCAATATATATCTTGACAAAAGGCTCCTCCGTGTGTTATTGTGTATCTATTGTTGAAACGCCCAGTGTCTTGTGAACGCTGTTATTTGTGTTGTGAGTGAGGTGACTAATTGGTAAGGTCTGCAGAAGAAGAAGATTTACCAGGGGGCGCGCCCTCTGTCTCCACTGCCCAGGACCACAGACAGTATGTAAAATTCACCTTACTTCACATTAAAACGCTGTGTATCGCAGTCCAATTGTTCAGCTTACATCCCGGCTGAAACCTAGTTTTTTGTCCGGAGTCTATATTAGTAACACCAGCTTCCACTGCGCTAGCTGACTCCGCGGTATAGGCAGGGGTGTACTGAACATACACAATGCAAGTCTGTAAGTATGGTAGAAATGTAATAGTAAAAAACCACGAGCCCTTTAAGTAGCTTTCAGGCGGGATTCGAACCCGGGCCTCCGGGGATCCGGCCCATGCTCTGACCAACTAAGCTACCGAAAGGCTTACACGAATCGTAGGATTTTGCTATCACTTGTTAACGCTGTAGGCCAGCGTTGCTTCATCAACACTGTGGTTGCTAAATAACTTTGAGTGCACACAAACATAATTAATAACAGCTAATATTAAACTGAAAAAATATTTGTATAAAATGGAGATGAGGTTGAACTTTCCATCTAAGATCAGGACAGTATTATAAGGTAATACCATTTATTAACAGAAAATGGTCATCTTACTTTCTAAGTTCGATTACACGAGCCAGAAACGAATTACTGGATAACTTAAGGAAACGAAGACTTTAATTCAAAATAATAATTTGAAAATTATGATTAAAGAAAAATTTCAAGAAGTCATGTCAATGACGTGGTGCATGTCATCATAACGTGGTCGTTCCTGAATGGCCTGGCCTTCGTTCAGGGTCTTCTCCCAAAAAACCTGATCCTGATTGCTACGGCCGTCATTCTACCAGAAAAATCTGATCCGGATATGCTACCTGTACCTTAGACCACCGAGAGATTGCCAGTTCGAGAGCTGTCAAACCCATAAAAAATATACCGTTTCCTTCAAAATTGAATTTTACCGAAATAACTAAACGTCGCAAAGAGTGGGTCTTAAGATGAACATGGACAAGACGAAAATCATGTTCAATGCCCATGTTGCACCCGCTCCAGTTAATGTTGGGAACATTACACTCGAAGTTGTTGACCACTATGTCTACCTGGGACAGACAATCCAATTAGGTAAGTCCAACTTTGAGAAAGAGATCTCTCGTCGAATCCAGCTCGGATGGGCAGCGTTTGGGAAGCTCTGTCATATATTCGCGTCCGAAATACCTCAATGTCTCAAGACGAAAGTCTTTGACCAGTGTGTGTTGCCAGTAATGACCTATGGAAGTGAGACGTGGTCTTTTACTATGGGTCTCATAAGAAGGCTCAAAGTCACCCAGCGAGCAATGGAGAGAGCGATGCTTGGTATTTCCCTGCTCGATCGAATCAGAAATGATGAGATCCGCAGGAGAACTAAAACAACCGACATCGCTCAAAGGATTGCATCATTGAAGTGGCAGTGGGCGGGACACATAGCGCGGAGAACCGATGGCCGTTGAGGCGGAAAGGTTCTCGAATGGCGACCGCGTGCCGGACGACGTTCCGTGGCCAGGCCCCCTACAAGGTGGACCGACGATCTGGTCAAGGTCGCGGGAAGCCGCTGGATGCGGGCAGCGCAGGACCGATCGTTGTGGAGATCCTTGGGGGAGGCCTATGCCCAGCAGTGGGCGTCGTTCGGCTGACATGATGATGATGATGAACTAAACGTCAAAACGGAATTTCTTTAGTGGCCTTAGTTTAGACCACACCAGTGGCGGTTAAATTACCTGCAATGTCAGCATGACGTGGTGCGTATCGTTTCCCCAGCCCCAGTCTGGTTGACGATGCTGCAGCAAGTACTGTAGTGCCTTCTGAATAGCTTGGCCTTCGTTCAGGGTCTCCTCCCATGCTATGGTGGAAGTAGAAGTCACGGTAGTGGTCGAGGGCGCTTTTGTAGTCACTGTGCTTGGCGGCTCGGTTTCTGAAAGATTCATAATTTATCCTCATCAGCATAGATGGCGTCAATTCACATGCTTGGGACATGCCTGTAGCTGGTACTCATAAAATATTATCTCAGTAAAAACGGATTTTCTAGAATTTTAGCTATAGCTGCCGAAAATATATGTTGCCTTGCAGAAATCGCTGCTAAGCGATAAGGTCACCTAATTGTACAGCTTCTCTTGTGACTTGTAAATACAATAAAAAAATATTTGTAAGTGGCAAACCAAAAGACTACATTAAATTGCGTTTTGCGTGCCCTAACTAGCGCCCTTCTTGTCCTAAGGGGTCCCACACACTATCAAGTCGCCTGCAATTTCGCGTTAGTGTATATGTCGCAGCCAACTGGTTGAATGCGCCATTCAATTAAACGCCTAGGCCGATCATTTTTTCCGTAAGCTATCGCTATAAGTTGACGGAGTCACAAAAAAAAATAACCACGAAATTTCTAACTTATCACGTGTTCTACAGGACTTTCGAGGGGTACATGCTGCCATACTTAACCATCCGCCGGATTCAACCATCCGCCTGCAACATATATATTCTTTGCTGCAGTTCCGATCGAACAGGCTGCCTGACAGTCTGTTTTTGTATGTAAAAACTTTTATCTATTTAAAACTTTTGTATGTGACTATGTAGCCTGTTCCAGCTAACTGACAGCCCTTGCCTGCAGGTTCGCGTACAATGTATATATTCTTTGCTGCAGACGAATTGATAGTATTTGGAATGAAAGACCCTTTAGATACATTTAAATTGGCACATACGTAAGAAAATACGGATAAAAGATGTAACGTTTATTTAAATAGTCTTACTTTATTGTTTTCTTATAATTTTATCTTTAAAGTTTCGTATACTTTGTCTCTTGTTGTAACATTCTTACGAACTTTTTTTTTTTTTTTTTGCATATTTTCGGAAAATGAAAATGTTATATAAAAAGATCAAACGCTATTAAATAGACAATCAGACTATTGTAATGTATAGTTTTGAAAACCATACATTCCAATAAAGTGAAAGTAGAAAAAGTAAAAAGTATTAAATTCCACGCGGTCGTAAAGGATCGCTTGGGATTTGAGAAGCGCTTGAAGTTAGAAAAAGGAGTCAGCAGTATTGAATACAATACATAGAAGTTGAAAACTTACCAGTCTGAGCGCAAGCTGAGGAAACAAGTAGAATAGAGAAGAATAACAACCGCAAACAACCCATGTTGCACATCTGTAACAAAAGAAAGCAAACTAAATAAGTTATGTTTCTTTACATCATGCGTTGTATGAAACTTTTTTACACTGGATCTTTTATTGAATCGATCGCCTGTCGAGCTTTATCGCGCTTTTTAACCCCTGACTGAAAAAAGAGAGTGTTTTAAGTTTGTCGTGTCTGTGTGTCTGTCTGTGGCATCGTAGCTCCTGGACGAACGGATTTTGGTTTAAGGATTGTTTTGTTTGAAAGCTGACGTAGTCAAGATGGTTTTTAGCTGCAATTTGTCCAGATTTTTCAAGGTCATAACCTCTTTTTAACAGACTTCAAAAAAAGGAGGAGGTTCTCAAGTCGTGTGATTTTTTTTTATGTATGTTCCACGACAGCTCCACGAATTATTGTAGACCAATTCTGAAAATTATTTTTTTATCTGATAGACCAAAGTTTCAATTAAGTTCCATGAAAAATTTACAGTAGTCGGTTTAGAAGTTTCTTCAGGATCCTGAAAATAAACATTGTTGTCGTCTGGTAGTTCTTGCTTTACGCTTCAATATCTTCAGGAACTAAAAACCAATTTCGGTTATTATTTTTTTGTTCAAAAGAGTATACTCTTGAAGTGGTTCCATTGTAACCAAGTTAGGAGCTGATGGTGGAATCCAGGAGAAATTGAAGAAAACCCGAAAATTTAAGTGCTCTAATTTAGATATGGACCACCATTGAACAACAGTTTTATCGTTGCACTTTGCGGTAAACTTGCTCATTATGTGGTTTCTTAAGGTAGATTTCTTACCTACACTAAAAATGGAAATATAAACAATTTTTTTCAAACCTATTAAACCGCCTTCAAAACAAAAAAACTGCAAACAAAAACTCACTTCCCAAAACACGTAAAAATGAAAAATAAACTGAATCATTCAATTCATAGGACGAAAATACGCGACTTTTTCTAACTAATCTTGAAACTTACTGATCTGTTTGAAGTCCCTGGCATAGTCAGTATCATATATTTATTACCAATGGGGTAGCACTTAGAGTGATTCCACACGGCGCGTTGCGTCAGCGTTGCGTTGAGATCTCGCCGCGTTGATTGGTAACTTTGGTGACGCGACCGTGTGTTCACCAATCAACGCGGCGATATCTCGACGCAACGCTGACGCAACGCGCCGTGTGGACTCACTCTTAGCCTTTATCATACCAGCCGATGTTAAGGCGCTACTCGGAAAAGTATGGACTTTTTGATTTAAAACTATAGGACGGTTACAGTTGTTACAAATCTAGTAATAAGATATATATTTCTTCATACCTTTATCTAGAATCGTATAGTTTCAGAAACACGATTTTATGATTTTGGCTCGACACTTTTTATTTTCGAAAATACCTCTAAAAAATAAGAAATATCAAGATTATTCTTAAATGGGGATACATATACTATTGAAAATTGGTTTAATTAGTGGACACCAATAATATTTAGGATCGTATAGAAGCATTTTTTTTAAATCGCTATAGTTTTTGAATAGGTACGAAGTGATTTTGTGTTTTTTTGCGTAATCGGCAAAATCGGTCTCGCTCCCGCGCGCGTCGGTTTCTCATTGCTCTCTCGCTTTAGCATAATTTTTCCGAGTAGCGCCTTAAGTACAGATAAGGGAACTACTCCCGGAATCTTTAATCACTGAGGAACTGGCTATTTTATCTCGAACTGCCGGAACACAACAATGCTGAAATGCATCGCTGTTATGGCGTCAGACTTGATAAGTTGGTGTAAGCTAGCCAGGCGCACTAAGAACAAGTATTACCACTAACAAAACCAAACCATTGAGCTATCGGGCTCGTCAAAATGGTTATTAAAAATATAATAATAATAACAATGTAACGATGTCGATTCGTACCAGTCATTATGGATGGTTAAAAACTCCATGATGGCTGGAAACTCCATCAAGTTCTACATACTGGCCATTAATTTTGTCGAATCCTGGGTGCCTACCATCAACTTTATGACAGCGATTCAAAAATAGTGCGATTCAGAATAGGTTCCTAAAATGAATCGCTTTCTTTCGTACTCTGACCTTCTAAAAACTGGATCGCAAATGAATTGCTAAATGTTAATGACCGAACGATTTGTGTCCTTTTTCTTCTACCCGTCTCTTTCACTCGATTCTGTTATGCCCGGAGAGTGAGAGGGACGGGTATAACCTGCAGGTGACATGTTAAATCGACCGGGTTATAAGTCAAATAAGAGTTTCTGACAGCTTAGCGGCTGTGAAATGTCATTGATCGATCACTGAATCGCTGTCATTGATATTAAGCTGTCGTGGTACGAATAAGCGAAGCAGATCAGTTTAGGTTCCTAAACAAAACCGTAATAAGAGTTGATGGTAAGCACCCTGTCCTGTTCTTTCAATTCAAATTCAAAATCTTCGTTTCACGTGCCCTGTTCAGCATTTTTGATTCAGTAATACGTGTCTTATCTATGAGTAATACTAAAACCACCAAGCCGTACAGAGCTCGCGGAGCATTACCAATTATATCGAAATTAGTATACGTTTACCAGTTATTATGTTATTATATTGTTGAAATTGGTTGATTATTGTATAATAAAGTGGAACCCTTGACCCTTGGAAAGGGTTCCTATTCTTCCTATACGTTTCTTAATTCCTTACAATAAAACAAATCAAGCCCCTATAAACATCTTTTTATTCATATATCTATCTAACTAAATACTGGGCGGCGACTTCCGACGTTCCGGCTAGTGTACCACTGCCCGACGAGGACGTCCCGTCACAACAATATTCTTTATTGATCCCTACACGAACTAAGGTATACCCTGTTTACCCTGTTACCCTTATTAGTAATAAGTATCTACCGAAGATACGTATTATTAATACATGTATATATTCTTGATAGCCTTGTGTGGATCTGGTGCCTAAGATAGGGTATCAGCGAAGACCCTGCACTCTGGTCACCAGGCCTCCTCCCTCAGATAACATTTTGTCAATTATTCATGATTCCTGGAACTACATTCAATTTGCAATTTGGTTCGTTTGATTCTGACGCAGTAATGATGATGTTTTAGTGCCAATTCAATCGTGGAATCTGACCTTTTCAACTGCATTTGTGTGTATGCCAATTAAGAAAGTGGAATTTGCATAGGAAATGACAAAAATAATGGCAAATGTACAATGAAGTCATTGATTTGATGTGGAGTCGCGTCGATCGATGTTTAGGTAGGTACTGTAGGGTGTGTTGTGTGTAACGCTGTATCTATATTTTACAGGATATTTTTTTTTCAGTGCACAATTTTTTAAGATCGACTCAGAATCGGTAAGTGAACAACTTTCTCCTAGAAACATGGGTCGAAATACGACAAAATTTTTTGAACTTCCCATTCTAAGTCGATCACATGATCACTCCGATTTGGATGAAGAGTCATAAATTTATTGTCATATTTCGACCTATGTTTCTAGGGGAAAGTTGTTCACTTGCAGATTCTGAGTCGATCTTAAAAATGTGTGCACCGATAAAAAAAATATTCTGTATTGTCCTCTAGCCTCTTTGAAAAGTATTGTAAAGATAAAGATAAAGATAAAAATATTCTTTATTCACTTAGACATAATAAATATGTACTTATGAATCGTCAATATTTTCCTACCACCCATTCAAGACTTTTTTAACTGACAAGAAGAATGGGCGCAAGAAACTTGCCAGCGTTTCTTAGTTAGGTAACGACATTTACAAAAAAAAAAACATATCGTTACTAATACAACAATTGCTTAGTATAAAAAAACATCATATTAAACAGTGATTATGTTATGTGTTACATCATGACCATGCATTGCGGTCATTCAAATAATCGTCTACTTTATAGTATCCTTTGCTCATCAGCGACTCTTTAATGTAACATTTAAATTTATGCAATAGTAGTTCAATTATATGCTGTGGAACTTTATTAAAAAAGGCTATGCTTTTCCCCAGAAATGAGGCTCTGGATTTTTCTAGCCTAAACTTGGGAACGACAAGTTTATCTTTATTTCTTGTGTTAAAGCGATGAATATCGCTCTGCTTTACAAATGTATTATAATACTTTTTCACAAAAATTATATTTTCATAGATGTAATGTCCTGCAACAGTTAAAATGTTTATTTCTTTAAATAGATCTCTTAAAGAATCTCTCGATCGGAGGTTGTAAATGGCGCGAATAGCCCTTTTTTGGAGCACGAATATACTTTGGATGTTAGCGGCTGAGCCCCACAACAAAAGGCCGTAGGACATAACACTATGAAAATAACTAAAATAGACTATTCTAGCCGTTTCAATATCGGTTAAGAGCCTTATTTTCTTAACTGCGAATGCAGCCGAACTGAGTCTACTCTCCAAGGCTTCGATATGAGGATCCCATTGTAGTCGCGAGTCTAATATAATACCTAGAAATTTTGTATTGTTAATGAATTCGACCGTATCGCCGACTAGTCTAATATGAAAATCAAAATTGTCATTTCAAACCATTGATACGTAGCCAATTTAAAAAGGAAGGCTTGTATTATTGTTATTTGACGTATTCGAAAATAGACTGCCGTACGGGGCAGGAGATCCCTTGTATAAGTGGATGTATTTGGTTAAAAGTAGAATCGTTTCTAGGAATAATTATCTTGAAATTAGCTGTGGTGCATCGCACCACTACAGTACCTACTTTTCTATAGAAAAGGCGATAAAAAAAACTCTAAATGCAGTTTTGTTTAAATTTCAATAATAAAGGAATATTTCCATTGAGTGAAATTTGTTCATTATTTAGAGAACTTTTCCTTCAGGTATTATGAAAACACTCCAACCTGTACATATTTTTAGCCACCCATCCCAAATTAAATCGCAGTGTAAGTTGCCTAATGACTTCAATCGCAGGTCACAGACTCCCTTACTTGCTTACATCAATATCAATTATAACTAAGACTATTCGTAATAGTTGCTCAAATTTCAAAGAGCAGTGCTCTCACTAAACGCAGATTGAGACAATGTTCCAGTTGTAGCCGTAGAACACGGCAAGACAGATGGGATAGTCCCGAAGCAGATTAAATTACCCTGATAATAGTCCCAACTTAGAATGGTGTTCGTGTTAAATTGTCCCGAGATTTATGGTTCGACAGAAGCGTTCTAGAAAATTGGCTGGTTTAAATACAGCTTGAGCTGAATGAGAAATGGACGCAAATGTAGGTAAAATTGAAGACCTTATTATTGAAAATGAAGTTTAAGAAAAAATAGACCGTCTCACAACTAGATTCGATGGGATCGAATCCCATCCAGGTCCTTTCACAATCCGGGTGAATGCACTAATCACTGAGCTACGGAGTTGTTACTTGCAATGTCACCAGACTATTTGATTATTTCTAATACTTCATTTTCAATACTTATAATTGCATTGTGAATACAAAAAAAGATTCTTTTTTAAATGGCTATTGAGGTCGAGTGCCTGTATTGCCTGTATTCAATTCCCGGTCGGGTTGGTGCAGAAAAATAATATTAATAATTATAATTACAGCCGAGAACGGGAAGAGTAATTTGCATTGTTGAGGATGGCTTTAATCGTTCGAGTCAATGCAAATAGCTTCGTACAAGGCTTGTATAAAACTTTTCTCACGAAATGCGAGGAAATACAATTTTTTTGTTAACATGGAATGTTAAAATTTCAGAACATGAATGAGAAAATATATTTTCTGTTGCCTGGGTGTCTGTGATAATCCCGTCGTTGTTTCTTACATAAATAGGTAATGCTGAAACTTACTGGTACTTGGTACTTAATTTTGGATTGAAACAATGTTCACACATTGTTAGCCTACTTAGGACGTTGGACACAACGTAGTAAGTAGGTGGTGTCTAATATTTATAAAAAAGATGTTGCTTTGAATCTATGCATAATATCAACGAATGTATTTGGTACACATCATGGACGCGAAATCATTAGACGTTATTATATTCTTTATTGCACAAATTATATATTACAGTTTACAATGTATAAGTATGTTCGGCAAAGGTGGACTTATCAATGAAACAGATCTCTTCCAGTCAACCTAAATGTTGTTAAGAAAATCGTAAAAAGGGTGACACAAAGTGCACCAGAAAAAGAAAATTATAAACATATTTTAGATTTAACTTAAAAAACACATTAATAACGAAATATATACATAAACATATATAGGTTCCTACCTACTTAAACATCGTTAAGGCAGTCTTGAGGTAAAAACTGTATTCCTTGACAAATAAGGTTATCTCTATTGCTATGTAATAGGTACTACCTATATCCCTGCTCCTCTCATAGATCAAACCATAGCTCGCAGATACGGCACGCACCTGGTTAACTGATACACGGGCACGAAAGATGTCCTTTCTAATACCAAGTATTTGTTTACTAACGTAATAAAATTAACAAAATACCATTGGTATTAGTTTTTGGTATTAGAAAGGAACAGAAGGGGTAAAAATCTTAAAATAAGTCGCCTCGCTAGGGTTTTTTTAAGAGGTGGGAGGGGGAGGGGAGGGTCAGGGGACCCCCCTTCTTCAAGTTCCATCTGCCGGAAATGCGTAGTTTTCAAGATATGAGCGATAGAAGTTAGTATGAAAATCGTTACAAGTCGCCTCAATAGGGGTTTTTTGGGAGGGAGGAGGAAGGGGAGGGGCAGGTGACCCTCCTCTTCAAACCCCACCTACCGGGGTTGCGTAGTTTTCGAGTTTTGAGCGATAGAAGTTTAGTATGAAAATCGCTGCCGCCTATTAGTTTCCGAGATAATCGACTTTCAAAATTCGCTCGAGAGTACGCATAAAGTCGTTTCTGGCGCTTCGCCGGGCGCTGCCGCGGCACGCTCGCTTCGCTGGCTCGGCTCGCGCGCTGGGTTCATGTCAACCTAACACGCTCGTCGCTGCGCTCCTCGCACCTATCACGTGACCTACGGTCTACGGTTTCTAAGTCCCACAGCTCCATAGTGCCCCCTTTCGGTGCAGAATGAAAATTACCACGATGAAAATAACACGAGTTTGAGTACTTAGCACATTCACACCAAGAAAGAAGCAACGGAATAAATGACGCACGCAATCTGTCTATGTTAAGTCAGTCAACTAATCAAAATGGTGGTTTTGGTTTTTGTTTTACGTTTCGTTTCACTCTAAATTCAAGTTAAAAACATATTTCATAAAAAATGCAGTACCTAATTAATGTTTCATTTCACGTAAAAAACAGAATTTATAAAAATTTATAAAAAAAAATTTACTCATTTCCGGCAGCTAAATTTGCTTGAAAACATTTTAGGCGAAGCCCAAAAACACCTCCACAGCCTCAGTTAACCTCAAAGGAGGCGACTTGTTTTAAGATCCAACCCACAGAAGGTGCCGATCGATAGCACAGAATTTATAATAGTGTATGTAGTACTAAGGCATTTTAATAATAAATATTTTTTTCCAATCACACCAATTACCTAAGCCCATGTAAATTTCATTAAGAAACTGTGTCATGGCAAACTTGATAACGGATAAATATATTCTTTAATATTTTTGTTTGTAAATACATACTTAATATACCTACATAGAAAACACCCAGACCAAAACAAATAGACATGTTCATGCACACAAATATTTTTCTTGTTCGGGAATCGAACCCGAGACCCCTGGCGCAAAATGCAGGTATCCTACCCCTGCGCCAAATCGGTCGTCGAATTATTCTGTTAGATCTCGATCTTGCCGTAATAACTCGAATTTGAAAGTAATAATCATCATTTTATAATCAGCCCTACGACGGCCACTGCTGGGCATAGATGTTGCGATCTGTATAATGATTTTTCGGGTTCCGTCCGTATTTTATAAATAAAATCAAAATCAGGCAGCTTATGACGTCGCAAAAAGTCTTAAAGCAGAGAATCAGAAAAAAATAATTTAATTCAAATCAAATAAACTTTATTGCACCAATAAATACACGGACAAGTACAAAAAGAGACAAGAAAAATACACAATAGGCGGCCTTATTGCTACATAGCAATTTCTTCCAGGCAACCTTGGGTGAAAGAAATAAATAAAAATAATAATAGGGGAATGGGTGCTGAAAAAGAATATAAAATGATGGAGTAAAAGTATATACTTAAAATATTAATTACTAAAGGAGATAAATACTTAGATAATATTATAAGTTAAGAGAGGAAATGACTTTTAACTTGATTACCAAAGGACACCAGAGTCTGAGCCTTTCTGATACCCTCTGGAAGCGCATTCCACAAGAGAACGGCACGCACGGAAAAGGAATAGGAGAGGAAGTCGGAAGTGTGACGCGGGATTTCTAAGGCAAGGTTAAAAGTAGAACGCAAGGTACAATGAGTGGACGAAGATCGAAAGGAGAAACAATTTTTAAGATATGGTGGGGAAGTAGGTAGGAAAAGGATAGAGTAGAGGAGCTTGAGTGTGTGTAAGTTCCTGCGCCGGCGAATAGGGAGCCAATTGAGTTTGTTGCGAAAGTACGAGACGTGGTCATATTTACGAAGATTGAAAATGAATCTGATGCAAACATTCTGCAGACGCTCCAATTTGTCAAGAAGCTCCTCAGACAGGTCAGTTAATTCAGTAAGGGGATTTACGAAGAAAACCCTACTCGCACGTAATCGCAGCCACCAGCTATATTATAAATAATAAACAACCAATTGATTGATTAACAGGCCCAAGCTGACTATGCAGTATTTTCCTTCGCAACCTATAAATCTGCACAACGCATTCTCTCGGGATAATGGGAAACAGATTACTAGACCAACCAACATCGATTCCACGATAATAGAAACGGTGGAAACCATAATAACCCTCCTTTCGGGCTTCACCGCAGTCGGGTAAAAAGCTACGCAAAGGATTTTAAGGCGATACTCGGAAAAATTATGCTAAAGCGAGATGGCAATGAGAATACGACGCGCGCGGGAGCGAGACCGATTTTGCCGATTACGCAAAAAAAACACAAAATCTATAGCGATTTTAAATAAATGCTTCTATTCGATTCTAAATATTATTGGTGTCCACTAATTAAACCAATTTTCAATAGTATATGTATCCCCATTTAAGAATAATCTTGATATTTCTTATTTTTTTGAAGTATTTCCGAAAATAAAAAGTGTCGAGCCAAAATCATAAAATCGTGTTACTGAAACTACACGATTCTAGATAAAGGTATAAAGAAATACATATATTTTTACCAGATTTATAACATCTCTAACCGTCCTATAGTTTTATATCAAAGAGTCCATACTTTTTCCGAGTATGTTGCCTTCCTCCCGCGGCTTGACCCGCGTGGTCTACAAAACGTTATCCCGCGGGAATATGATGTTTTTCCAGAATAAAAAGTAGCTTATTTCACTGTCCAGCTTCCAAACTATCCCTATACCAAAAATCACGACGATCCGTTGCTCCGTTTTGAGATGAAAGACGGACAAACAAACAAAAACACTTTCACATTTACAATGTTATAGTATGGAAGTATAACAGCTTTAAGGGCAACCTTCCTCCGAGCAAGATGCGCTTGGGCACCGATGCGGAATTAAGGAGGTTTTGGTTCTTTTTGAATTCGTTAGGAAGGCCCTGTGCCCTATTCGATGATGATAATTATCTTACATGGTGCGTACCATCAACTCTTGTTGCGGTTTTGTTTAGGACCTAAACTGATCTGGGTGCCTACCATCAACTTTAAGACAGAGCGATTCAAAAATAGCGCGATGCAGAATAGGTTCCTAAAATGAATTGTTTTCTTGCGTACTATGACCTTCTAAAAACTGGATCGCAAATGAATTGCTAAATGTGAATGACCGAACGATTTGTGTCCTTATTTCTTCTACCCGCCTCTTTCACTCGATTCTGTCATGCCCGGAGAGTGAGAGGGGCGGGTATAACCTGCAGGTGTCATGTTAGCTTGGCCGAGTTATAAGTCAAATAAGAGTTGATGACAGCTTAGCGACTGTGAAATGTCATTGAATGATCACTGAATCGCTGTCATTGATATTATGCTGTCGTGGTACGAATAAGCGAAGTAGCCTATGTTCCTCCAGGCTACAAAGTATCTGTGTCCCAAATTTCAGCCAAATCCATTCAGCCGTTTTGGCGTGATTGACTAACAAACATCTAAACGTCCAAACATCCAAACATCTAAACTGTCACATTTATAATATTACTAGCTGACCCGGCAAACGTTGTTTTGCCATATAAATTAATTCAATGTGTGTGTTTATACACCAAAAGTTGCCTATACCAGACAACAGATAGCGCTAGTTATACACTACCAATAAAGGGGTCCAAGATTGGTCTCTATTTCTTACATATAAAAAATTACTCTGTGAATTATCAGATAACTCGCAGTCAAACCTTTAAAAGGTTTTGCGAGGCCTTTATATACCATTGATGTATTTATGTTTGTAAAAATAAATAAATAAAATAAAAAAAAATAACTCTGCGCGCATGCGCGACTATAGTAGGTACATTTTTTATTCTAAGCAGCTGACCTCTATTTCTAAGCTTAAGGAAAAAATTAGTAAGTACTTATTCGATTTTGACCGCGCGCAGACGTCAGTGATTACATTTCATACTCTTTGGAAGCGGAAGAAATGACAGTTTTGTATCGAAGGTACGACAGCTAAACGATTTTTCATACAAAATTACCATTTTTAAGTAAGTGCCTACTTAATTTTAGCCAATAATAAGTAGCCTATTTTTTTTTATCCACAACGGGGTAGCACTTAGCCTTCATCGCACCTGATGATAAGTGGTGATAAGGCTGAAGGTGGAAGCGCGCTACTCCCGGAATCCTCAATCACTGAGGAACTGGCTATCTTATCTCTAACTGCCGGAACACAATAATGCTGAAAACATCATTGTTATGGCGTCAGACTTAGATAAGATGGTGGTAGCTAGCCAGGCGGACTAAGAACAAGTCCTACCACCAACCAAACCGAATACAATATGTACCCCCACTGGGAATCGAACCCGGGACCTCTGGGTCTGAAATCCGTGGTATGAACCACTAGACCGCAGAGGTGGTACTCTCCAGCTCCCAAACTATCCCCATACCAAATATCACGTCGATCCGTTGCTCCGTTTTGACGTGAAAGAAGGTCAAACAAACAAACAAACACACTTTCACATTTATAATACTAGTATGGATAGTAAGATAGGATTAGTAGGATATAGTAGGAATTTAAGAATTTTTTAAACTGTTCAATTCTCATAATTTCAACCATTCGTTCAAATAACCCTAAACCCACAGCACTCCTCGCAGTCGTCTAAAAACAGGAGTGAAATAAATCTCGTTATGGCCTGGGTGCTTACCATCAACTCTTATTGCGGTTTTGTTTAGGACCTAAACTGATCTGCTTCGCTTATTCGTACCACGACAGCTTATTATCAATGACAGCGATTCAGTGGTTATTCAATGACATTTCACAGCCGCTAAGCTGTCAGGAACTCTTATTTGACTTATAACCCGGTCGATTTAACATGTCACCTGCAGGTTATACCCGTCCCTCTCACTCTCCGGGCATCACAGAATCGAGTGAAAGAGACGGGTAGAAGAAAAAGGACACAAATCGTTCGGTCATTAACATTTAGCAATTCATTTTCGATCCAGTTTTTAGAAGGTCAGAGTACGAAAGAAAGCAATTCATTTTAGGAACCTATTCTGCATCGCGCTATTTTTGAATCGCTGTCTTAAAGTTGATGGTAGGCACCCAGTAATTAAATCGATCTTGTTAAGTGCCTACATGTTAAGCGTTTACGAGTAGTCTTGGAAGAAAAATAGGACGCATTTAACCGGCGGTTTCTCGGTGCAGAAATATGAGTGGAGCTGCACAATACAGCACTTAGGGCACTTGCTCAGATGCATTGCGGGCACTCGCTGCTCTCTCAAGAAATAAGGGGGAAGGCACATGGCGGGAAAATTATGTGCAATCGAACGTTCGAATTAGAAAGGACAGTTTTGCATAAAGGTACCTCATTGATTGGATTGTCTTTCTTCTCGCTTGTTTTGATGAAATCCCCTGAAAGTTGAGTCACTTGCCAACATTCCTAATGTAGCCGTGTTATGCAAACGTGTATCAGCCGAGTGCCCGATTTACGGCCGATATGGTTAACACGCCTGAACTAAAAAATTTGACCAGTGGTTTATCTTTCCCTTGAGGTTAATATGTACGGTCGCTAGCACGTCGGGTTACTACAAAATGTCAAAATTTATTAATTGAAACTGAACTCTATTTGTTGGACATAAGGTTGAATTTTATTTAAAGAAATTTGGCAGTTTGTAGTAACCCGACGTGCTGGCGACTGTACATAATGTGTTGCATTTTTTGACTTGCGAGCTCAGGTTTGTTACTTTTAAACAAAATTGTAACAAACAATCGTAGCGCTTATGTTAAACATTAATCAGTGAACCTTATCGCATTGTGTTGTGAGTAAGTCCGTAAGTACTTGACGTTTGATATTAGTTGCGCTAATATTATAAGGCGGTTATCAGTATCACATGGCCGCCGCATCCCGCTGCGGTGTACGGAGGGATGAAATCCGCATGCGGCTGCGGAGAAACCGTACTACCGTATGGTTTGCTCCGTAATATTATTATACGTCCGTGTAATATTTTTTATAGTTTGTGTATGAAAATCAAGATTCTACAGTCAAAGTTAAAAACCGCATCACCACACACCGGAGCAGTGACCAGTGTAGTGTGAGAACCGCCTAAACTACCAGGGCTGGAGGCAGCAATAATCTTTTATCACTTCTTTTTTACTCACTATCGACATTCTCTTTGATCTGTTCCAAGACCAATATTCAAAATCATTTACTTAAGCTAGGCCTTTACAACTCTTCTGAATGACAAAGAAGCTACGCAATCGGTTCGCAAATTGCAAACCCTATAGCGGCGGCACGGAAGACCTTGTAAGGAGAAGAACCGACAAGAACTCGAAAATTGCTTTTTTTTCCCCTGATTTATTTCATACAGAGAGTCGTCAAATTGAAAAATTACCTTATGCCCGAATACTCGTACGCTACTTATCTTTGGGAGCGTCTTACACATCGCCCTGTCACTTTAAATGTCAAACGTATGAAAGAGATGCCATGATGTTTGAGACGCTCCCAAAGATGATTTGCGTACGAGAATTCGGGCGTTAGTATGGTTAAGGTCAGTTTCCAGCATAATTATTATAAAAATTTGACACAAAGCCTAAAATAGCCTAATTATAATGGAACAAATGAAAGAGAAGGTGCTGAACGTCCTAGATTATTGGATGAAAGTACACAGACAAGAGCTTGGCTCTTAAAATATGAAATTTTTCGACATTATATTTTTAAAATCCTTTTTATCGAAGTTTTCTAGTCGGTATAAGTATTACGTGAACGTGAAATCGTGAAGAATGCTTTTTAAATGCAAATGCTTACTTTGAAGCTAAAATATTCAGTACCTGCTTAATGTTGCCACGTGAACGTGTGCCGGAAACGGCGGGTGTGGCCCGAGCCTTACGTACGCTGAATATGTATGATCACGAACATCATTTACGGGTATCTTGCCGTGGTCAGGAAATGTGATGCGTGGTATGTATACGACGTATACCTACATACTGTGATGTAGGTACGATGTGGAGTTTGTAAATTGTATTTTCTGTTGTCATGTTGTACCAAAATTTATAACAGCCGTGCTTGTACAGGGGACTTACCAAGAAGTGTAAAACAATCATCATCATCATCAGTCATTTCATGTTCCCACTGCTGGGTCACTGGCCTTCTATAAGGATGGTCCAACCGTGATGTATGGTGATCCATTAACCCACCACGCGTGCCCAATGCGGGTTGGTGGGTATTAACGACTGCAAATGCAACCGGAACGAAACGACTTTGAAAGTACCTTCCGAAGTACGAAGGAGCTCGAGATGTGTGTAGATGTGTAGCGATTTAAATTAATGTTTAATTTAAATTATGAATATTTTTTCCATTCCATGTATTGATGATTAATTGCCGAGTGTTTTCTGTTTTTTTTTTTTATTATTTTATTTGTTAACGATGGACTTTAATTAATTATTTAAAGTTTTTATTTGTATTTAACCGATTATTTGTATTAATAGATGATTAGCGCTTCGCGACCCTCAATAATGAGGTATCCGCTGAAAATCAGCGTCACGGCTTTACGTTGTGACATGCAGCTGAGCGGGGACCTTTTTAGGACCGTTATTTATTATTTATTATTTATTGTATTGTATTTTTTAGTTGTAATTGTATGGTGCTAAATAAACTTTTTCCATCTCTATTTCCATTTCTATTTCTATTTCTAGATGAAACATTTTTACCTACCTATCCCGTGAGCGACCATTGCGAAAGTTGCTTAACCTAAGGGTCGCAATCCGAGCGCAGTAAATAATAAAGTTTTACACCAGAATATCCAAGGCTTTTCTGCTGGCAAAGACCTAGAAATAAGTTTATTTTTAAATTGTGAAAATATTGATGTGTTATGTGTTACTGAACATTGG
The DNA here is from genome assembly GCA_949710035.1 of Crambus lathoniellus. Taxonomy (NCBI): domain Eukaryota; kingdom Metazoa; phylum Arthropoda; class Insecta; order Lepidoptera; family Crambidae; genus Crambus; species Crambus lathoniellus. Next base: position 5,096,449 of record OX453317.1, read on the forward strand.
TTAAAAGAATATGAATTATTGTTAAATTTGGATAATTATAGTGTTGTAAGTTCATTTAATAGAAAAACTACAATAAGGGGGGGTTCTTTAATAATTTTACCTAATAACACACAATATAAAGAGCGAAAGGATATAGTATCCCTCTCTGTTGAACGAATTTGTGAGATATCATGCGTGGAACTTGAACAAATAATTATAATCTGTGTTTATAGCCCGCCTGGAGCAAATTACACAGTCTTTGAGTCCACTATGGAGGATGTTTTGAAAATATGCTGTCGTAAGAATAAAAAAATTGTAGTTTGTGGAGATTTTAATATAGACATCTTAGATATTAAATTAGCACAACTCTCCAGTAAATTCCTTAATCTTTTTAAATCATTTAATTTGCTTCACACTTTTAATGAACCGACGCGAATTACGCCAACATCGGCTACTTGCTTAGATAACATCTTTTCCAACTGTAACTTAATTGAGAAATCGGTAATTAATATTATTAAATCCGACCACAGTGGACAACTAGCTTCTTTTGAGCACTATAATGTTATTCCTAAACGCGAAGTAATTTGCAGGCCAATACCGCAACGTGGTATTAATAAATTTAGAAATAATGTACAAGATAAAATTCAATGTTTGCCAGCTTCTGCTGACGCTAATAACTCTTATCAATCATTATTTGATATTGTTGAAAAAGAATTTAGTAACAATTTTAAACAAAAAGTTATAAAGTGTAATGAGCGTAAGAAGTTTAGTGACTGGGCCACACCTGGTATTTATAATAGCAGAAGAAAGTTATTTGAACTCTATGCACAAAAAACGACTTCCTGTGATCCTAGCTTCATTGAATATGTCAAGAAATATTCAATAACATTTAGGAAAGTATGTGCTTTGGCAAAATCTAGGTATATTTCAAATAAAATTAAATCATCTGAAAATAAAATAAAAGCTACCTGGAGTATTATAAACCAAGAAACTGGCAAAACAAAAAGCAAAATTAATTCATTTAACTTAAAAATTAGTGATCAGACTTTTGAATCAGATATTGAGGTGGCTAGTGCTTTTGAAGGTTTCTTTGCTCGAATACCGTTAGAAACTACTAGCAGACTTAATTCTTGCCCCAACACCGCTGTCTCTCTTATGGAATCTAGTGTGAACAAGTGCCAGGAAACATTTAGTTTTAGCTATGTCACTACCGAAGATATTATTAAAGCATTCAAAGCAATAAATATTAAGAAAACAGAAGATCTCTGGGGCATATCTACAAGTATCATCAAATCAATAATTGATGTGATAGCTCCATCATTAGCAATAATTTTTAACCAATGTATAAGTGAAGGGGTCTTTCCTAATTTAATGAAGAATAGTAAAATTATTCCTCTGTTTAAAGCTGGTGACAAAAGTGACCCAGCAAATTTTAGACCTATATCCATACTACCAGCAATAAGTAAAATATTTGAGAAATTAATTTATGCTCAACTTTTAGAATATTTTAAATTAAATAGTATACTGCATGAGAAACAGTTTGGTTTTTCAAAAGGTAAAAGTACAACTGATGCTGGGGTTGCATTTCTAAAACATGTACTTGATGCCTGGGAGGACAAGCAGGATGTAATCGCTATTTTTTGTGACCTTTCCAAGGCATTCGATTGTGTTGATCACCAAACACTATTAAGGAAGTTAAAACATTATGGTGTTTCTGAAATGTCAGTAAGCCTTATGCATTCATATCTGTATGAAAGAACTCAGAAGGTAGTTATTAATAAAACTGAGTCTACCGGAGCTCCCATTACTATGGGCGTACCCCAAGGATCAATATTGGGCCCGCTGTTGTTTTTAATATACATAAATGACCTTCCTTACTACGCGAAGAATTTATGTGAGACGGTGCTATTTGCCGATGATACATCTCTAGTCTTTAAAGTAGATAGAGGTGATGACTGTTCTGACGAAGTAAATAGTGCTCTTTCAAAAGTGTCACATTGGTTTAATAGTAATAATTTATCATTAAACTCAAAGAAAACTAAGTGTTTAAAATTTTCGTTACCTAATGTAAGACAAGTTGATTTTCATATTAGACTAGACGGCGATACGGTCGAATTCATTAACAATACAAAATTTCTAGGTATTATATTAGACTCGCGACTACAATGGGATCCTCATATCGAAGCCTTGGCGAGTAGACTCAGTTCGGCTGCATTCGCAGTTAAGAAAATAAGGCTCTTAACCGATATTGAAACGGCTAGAATAGTCTATTTTAGTTACTTTCATAGTGTTATGTCCTACGGCCTTTTGTTGTGGGGCTCAGCCGCTAACATCCAAAGTATATTCGTGCTCCAAAAAAGGGCTATTCGCGCCATTTACAACCTCCGATCGAGAGATTCTTTAAGAGATCTATTTAAAGAAATAAACATTTTAACTGTTGCAGGACATTACATCTATGAAAATATAATTTATGTGAAAAAGCATTATAATACATTTGTAAAGCAGAGCGATATTCATCGCTTTAACACAAGAAATAAAGATAAACTTGTCGTTCCCAAGTTTAGGCTAGAAAAATCCAGAGCCTCATTTCTGGGGAAAAGCATAGCCTTTTTTAATAAAGTTCCACAGCATATAATTGAACTACCATTGCATAAATTTAAATGTTACATTAAAGAGTCGCTGATGAGCAAAGGATACTATAAAGTAGACGATTATTTGAATGACCGCAATGCATGGTCATGATGTAACACATAACATAATCACTGTTTAATATGATGTATTTTTATACTAAGCAATTGTTGTATTAGTAACGATATGTTTTTTTTTTTTGTAAATGTCGTTACCTAACTAAGAAACGCTGGCAAGTTTCTTGCGCCCATTCTTCTTGTCAGTTAAAAAAGTCTTGAATGGGTGGTAGGAAAATATTGACGATTCATAAGTACATATTTATTATGTCTAAGTGAATAAAGAATATTTTTATCTTTATCTTTATCTTTAATCACTGCGCCACGGGTCCTCGGCTTTTAAAACAATATTAAAGAATTGTAAGTGAGATGTTGATACACGCATTGTATGTATAGCTTTGTCCTGAACGGGGAATTCCGTCGTCATCCATACAGAGACCCCGTGATGAAGAGGCGAGCCGCACCGGAGGAGAGCGTTGAGGAGATGCCATGACTATCATTAAGAGCTGGAATTCCGAGCCGAATTAGGTAACTTTAGATAATTGGAGTCCCAAGATTGTAATAGTTATGTAGACTTCGAGACTAAGTAACTTTATTGAAGGTTAGTACTTCAATAAAAATATTTTTCTTTTTAATCTCTTCCATAAGAATTACAATTACAGAGTAAGAAAACCTAATTGATTTTATTTTTGCGAAAGCTAAACCCAATTTATTTTCAATCCATGATTTATTAAGTATGCATATAGCGTATATAATATTTGGGATGGATTCTATTTGCAATTAAGTTCCAAAGTAATCTTGTTTTGATTAGATTCGGCGATCTAATCATGGTTGGACCCGGCGGCGCTTATACTGACGTCGAAGTGAAGTGAAGGGAGTTCAGGAACGTTAAGACGTCTCCTCAATGTTGGGGACACACATTTTTATAGATTTCTGTGTCTATAAAAAATAAAAAGATTGTTAATTATCAGGACAAGGTTTGTATTTATTAAAGATAATAGGTATAAAAAAAGCAATTGGTTTATTTTTATTCGTATTTTTTTTTCTAAACAGGAACTTATGTCCCTTTTTTCATAAGGTGTACACCACTCGGGCACCTAGTACCTACTTATCTATACTAATATTAAAAAGAGGAAAAATCTGATTGTTTGTTTGCATCGAATAGGCTCCGAAACTACTGGACCGATTTCGAAAATTCTTGGACCATTAGAAAGCTACACTCTTCCCGAGTAACACAGGCTATTTTATCCCAATATGCCCACCACGTACCACGCGGGTAAAACCGCGAGGATCTGCTAGTATTTTATAAAAGGAAACGGTTAAAGATGATTTAAATCAACACAAAGCTCTAACCACTGAACAGATTGCGCTGAAACTCGGCAAGCAGATAGTAAATTATAACTTAGGCATTAGCTAAGAAATATTATAGAAGCCTAGTAGGTTAAATATCTAAATTAACTATTACAGTTTCTTTTACCCTCTATCTTGTGTTCTGTGACGAAAGCCTTTTTCATTAAGAACGCAAACGCGTTCTCACCTTCAACGTAAAAAGCTTGATATTTTGTCGACTGTACATAATTCCACGTCAAATCTGCCCGTGTGACTGGGCAGCCTATTTAGGCGTTAGCTTATTTTCCGTCTGCTGAGCTAATTGAGCCGACACCGGTACACAGATTTTACGCTACGATAACTTCTAGCGATGAAAATTATGGAAAATGTATTAAAATCTGATTAAAATGTACCTAGTTAGAATAATGATAAATATTTTTTAACCGACTTCAAAAAAAGGCGGAGGTTCTCAGTTCGGTTGATTTTTTTTTTTTTTATTTTTTTTTTTTAATGTTTGTTACCTCATAACGTTGTCAATTATAAACCGATTTTAGAAATTCTTTTTTGGTTTGAAAGCATATACTTACAAATTGGTCCCATTGTTATACGGTCAGGATCTGATGATGGCATCCTGGAGAAATCAAGGGAACTCTTCAAATATTATAGGCACACCTATAGCGATTTTGGTATTTTCTTAAGTAACTCGTGCATTTGCTTTCGGTAAGCACCATTTGGTGAAGAGTAACTGATGATGAAGACCACATATGGCCATCGAAAACATTAATTAAATACTAAATATGTTACGGGCGCAATACGATTCCTTTAAGGTTCATAAGTAATTTTCAAGTATTTGCGACTGGTAGTCATCATCTCACGATGATGAGCTGGTGATGGAAGGTACAACTCCTCAATAGTTAGGAGTTGGAGGATAATTCTTTAAATATCGTTGATACGTAAATATTTGTAGTTGTTACCTTTCAGGTTATTTAGTTAAGCTGATGATGGAAGGTAAAATTCTTTAACGCTTAGGAGTTAAAGTATGTTTTTAAGTACTACAAGCGCCAATAGAACTTTAGGTTGTATTCTTTCAAGTAATTTAGGTTAGCTGATGTTGGAAGGAAACTGCATAACAGTTAAGAGTTGGAGGGTGGTGCTTGTCTGAGTTCTAATTTAGATATGGGCTATAGTCGTTGCACATTGAGCTACCCTTGCTCATTATGCGGTTTCTTATAGTAGATTTCTTACACTAAAAAAGGAAAAATAAACAAAATTTTTCAAAAAAAATTAAACCGCCTTCAAAACAAAACTGCAAACAAAAACTCATTTCCCAAAAACACGTAAAAGTGAAAAATAAATTGAATCATTCAATTCAAAGTACGAAAGTGCGGGACTTTTTCTAATTAATCTTGAACTTACTGATCTGATTGAAGTCGGTGTCAAGCCGAAAGTAACAAGAACGAATACTTAAAATTCAATTTCATTTCATTTCAAAATAGTGAAACAATAATAAACAATATCTCATGCGCAGAGTGGTGTAAATTGTAACCTATCAAATACATATTAATATTAATATCTATTTGGCTTGACACCGACTTCAATCAGATCAGTAAGTTCAAGATTAATTAGAAAAAGTCCCGCACTTTCGTACTTTGAATTGAATGATTCAATTTATTTTTCACTTTTACGTGTTTTTGGGAAATGAGTTTTTGTTTGCAGTTTTGTTTTGAAGGCGGTTTAATTTTTTTTGAAAAATTTTTTACATTTTTAATATAATTTTCTTACAATCACACGAATTACATTATCTAGCTCTTAAGGAGTTATCATTAAGAAACTGAGTTAAGGAAACTAGAAAACGGATAAATATTTGTAATCTTGTTCGGGAATCGAACCCGAGACCTCCGGAGCAGAAAGCAGGTATCCTACCCCTGCGCCCAGTATGGAAACTAGAGTATGTAGATAATTGATAAATAAAGTATCGGTACTTAAATATTTTATTTTATTGCCAAAAACACAGAAACTAAAGACGCGATTCAATTAAGCAATCTACTAGTATACAAGTTGCAAATTGCATACAATTAGAACAAACCTGCATACAAGTTACAAGGTAGTATCACACCGCCCGCGTAGTTACTTTGTGGTAGTATGAACTTGGGGACTCAACGCGACATTTATTATGAAGTACATAACGACCCCCCCCCCCCCCCCGTGAATAATCCGGTAATGAGCTATTACGGGGTTTTTCATGTTATGTGTTTTTAGGTATCTAGAAACTAAAATGAATCATGTGATTTTCTTTCAGAATTTTTCTATTGATATTTACAAAGATATGAAAAATTGCGTGTCTGTTCCATTAAAATGCCTTAAAAAGTGTTTTGAACGAATAATATTGTTTTAGATCTTTACGAAAAAAAATACCAAAAGCATTTGACAGTAAACACTTTTACGATATTATTCGGGTAAACAATTTATTACTGTAATTATGTAATAAGTAGGTAATACAGTTTTTTTTTATTTGATTGAATCAGGCGTCACTTTGCTTGAGTCCCAAACCATTGTGAAAAACGAAATATATGTACCTAGCTTACTTCCACAAAAACACAACATGCAAAATGCACCGCCCGCCCGCAATAAAATGCACACCACGAAAATACCAGTACACAATACCTACATTTAGCAAGACAGCAATACACCTTACACCTTCACCGATTAGACCACTCTACACGTGTTTCGTCCCAACCCGTGGCATCCTCAGAAAATAGTTCGTGCGAAAACCAACACCGAATTGATTCAATCAAATCTAATTGGTCTATTAATATAATTTACCTAATTGTGCCTGTTAAAAAAGTTGCTGGTTAAAGTTCATCGCAGAAGACAGATTACCTCTACACAGTGATTTTTATAAACTTGTCAATCGTGAACTTCAATTGTAATACATTTACGTCATGTGTCATGTAGTAATATTAAAAAAGTAAGTTAATAGGAAAAGAAAACCGATCTCAAACATTAAAATATTTGTTTCCCCTCAACAATGAAGAAACCCAGGTATGCAAAGTGTTTTTCTTAAACACGCTTTCTATCCTTGAACAAATGATTACACACCCTTAGAAAAAATTAAAAGAGATGATAGTTTGATTGATAAAAGAGGAAAACATCTGAATAGACCACATTAGATGAAGCTAGATACAGAAGACAGGATAAGAAACTCTATTAGTCTATTACCCAAAGTCGATTCGCATTACTCAAGTAAAGAATCTCTCTTTCTGGGGTCAGTCCCTCATGTCTAAGGATCGTGGTCAGCATCAGGGTTCACCGGTTCCGGTCCAGCACCTCTCTTACGACCGTGTGTATGAAGGATGACGAGTCTTTTACTTGATCGGTCTTTTATCTTGTAGGTGAGCGACCGTGCGATCTCTTGCCTTCGATGCTCCCGACTACAATTAGTTGTTTTAGGCTGTCGTCACCTTTGCGTACCGTATGACCGAAATATGAAAGAATGCATTGCCGGAATGTGGTCGATAGGTGAGTTTTAATTTGGAGCTGGGTTCGGTTAGGGTTGATTCATTAGTGCGTTACGCTATCCAAGGTATTCTTAGCATTCGCCTTCAGCACCACATCCTTTACCTTTCGCGGGCCAGAATTGTCCATGTTTCAACTCCATATAATATTAAACGGGTCATAGCATCCTTTGCCATCCCGTACGCCTTTTTATCTCCGGTACACAGCTGCAGTCGTTGCAGATTTGGGAGCCCAGATAAGTGTAGTGGTCGACGATGCCTACGCCAGGAATTTTGCAGGTGACATTTGATAACGTTCCGACTCGATCCTCTATCATCACTTTAGTTATTTTTCTGTTCACTGCGAGACCAACGTTGCCACTCTCCAGCTCGAGTCTATGGAATAGCTCACTCCTATCATCCATAGATAGTACGGTGTCGTCAGCATATCGAAAATTTGAAAGTCTCTTTCCTCCTACATGGAAACCCTTCTCCCAATCTTCAATGGTCATCCGTATGATTTGCTCACCATATTATGTTAAACAGTGCAGGGAACAAGATGCAGCTCTGTCTTACTTCTTGTTTAGTTGTAAACATAATTGAGCAATCAGTAATCCTAACGAAGGAATAGGAATAGAAAATAATTTTCTACTTAAATATAATCTCATTCATTATGTTCTATCTTTAAGCCAAAGTGTATTTTTTTAATGTTAATCATAACAATCATTAATTCATAAACTAACCAAAGTTGTTTCATATCATTTATTTCATTACAGGCGAATATTATAGTAATTGGCTTCTACAAATGTACAATAAATAAAACTATTTGCAAGAATAATATCGCAACACGATATTACTGTTGCAGACGGCACTAGAAATTTACACGAATAATATCGTAAGAGACACTACTGATCAGAGCTTAACCTATACTAGTATAGTAAAATGCATTTTGTTAATTTGTAACGAATACCTTGGTACTAATTAAATTTGGTTAAAATAACAAGATAGCTGAAAAAAATAGCTTCCATATGTGATATAAAAAGTCTCTAATACTTATTTTTTTGTCGAGTTATTAACAAAAATGCTTCTTTTATTTTTCCTGAAAATTTTGACTTTTTCGGTTACCGGATTATTCGCGGGGGGGGTCGATATTATTATGTACTTACAGCTTGACGTTTCGGCTGTGTTGCTAAAACCGTTGTCACAAGCAGACTGGCGTCGCGCGGCGACGACGTCTGTTCGGGCGGGCTTGGAGATCTTCGGCCACCCTCAAATTGTCACTTTTTTTGTTTTTGTCATCGCTAGTGATGGCATTACGGCACACAACACTCACAGTATCGGGGTTTGTTTTGAACGGTAAAACTCGCGGCTTACACTTGTTAATCACTGGACTCCACGCTGATGACAATTTAAACCTGTCCTCCCGATTGAAATTTTTATACTTCTTGATTTCTATCGCTTCTCGTACCATCCTAGTATGGTAATGACGATCGGTGGAGAGGATTTTTGGATCATGTAACTCCATCCAATGATTAACTCCAGCTTCCAGAAGATGTTCAAGAGTTTTACCGTTCAAAACAAACTCCGATACTGTGAGTGTTGTGTGCCGTAATGCCATCACTAGCGATGACAAAAACAAAAAAGTGACAATTTGAGGGTGGCCAAAGATCTCCAAGCCCGCCCGAACAGACGTCGCCGCGCATCGCCAGTCTGCTTGTGACCACGGTTGTAGCAACACAGCCGAAACGTCAAGCTGTAAGTACATAATAATATGTACTTCATAATAATTGTCGCGTTGAGTCCCGTTACTCTTGTTTATAATTATAATGGAACGCGAAAGTTTAAAATCTTATAGTATGAACTTGTATATTTTTATTGTGACGCGCAAATGATGGTCAAGGTCGCGGGAAGCCACTTGATGCGGGCAGCCGCTTGATGCGGGCAGCGTAGGACCGATCGTAGTAGAAATCCTTGAGGGAGGCCTATGCCCAGCAGTGGGCGTCGTTCGGCTGACATGATGATGATGACGCGCAAACAACTCAATTGGGAAAATCTTCACTTGTATACAAGTAAAACCAGCATGCAATGTGCACACTCTACTTGTATGCAAATGTGATGTAATTTTGCATTGTCTTTCAAATTTAGATTCTGTATTGTTTACCTCAATAAAATATTAGTAAATCATAGCAAACAGCGAATTGATCGATCGTTGTAAAATACAACGAGATGATGAAGATAAAATTGGCTCACTACATTACGTAACAAGAAAAATGGTATCCACGCAACATATAGATCACCTGATTTCCGATGGAGAACTCCCAAGGGAAATTTGAGGCAAACTGGTATCCTATTAGGTTTTCTCTGCAAAATAATGAGAACATCCTGTTCTAACAACTTTATGTTCTTTTAGGAGAGTGGGAAAACTTTTTAGTTTGATTAAGGGCAGGAACTTCCAAAAACTCTGTCTTTGTCTTTTTCCTTACGTGTGAAGAGTAATGAAAATAACCTCACTTTTTCATTTTTTCAATGTTTTTGTTGTTATTTCGAGCATAAATTCACTATCTACCTATTTTTCTATATATTATTCATGAATTAGAGATTAATAATCTAAGTATAAAACCAAAAAAAATATAAAAAAAATGAAAAATTTCTTTGTTTTTGAAATTTTTTATAGTCGAGTTAAGATAAGAATATCGTGTTTCTAGCCACAAAATAATCAAGATCGTTTATGAAACTTCATCATAATATTTTTATCTGCTCATAATAAAGAATAGGTATTTGATTGTTTACTTTTGAATCAAAAATAGGTTGATTTCGATAATTTGGAAGATCGTGCCCTTAATTAATAACTCAAGGAGCGCATGGTGTAGTGGCTGGCGCGCTCGGCCGGCGATCTTCGAAGTTGAGCAACTTTCGCAATGGTTGGTTCCGGGATGGGTGACCAAAAGCTTTTTGTTTCGAGCTTCTCTGTGCTTTGGAAGGCACGTTAAGCCGTTGGTACCGGCTGCATTTGCAGTCGTTAACACTTTCAAAGACAGAACGGCTATTATCGTGCTTTTATGAAGTTACAATATGACACAACGCCCATTTACGGGAAAATATTTTACAAATTATTGACTACTACGGATATGAGCGTGCGGTTTCTATAGTTTCTATATAGAGTTCAATGTTTACTGTCACAGCACAAACAAATTCATGTGTGTACAGTCACAACAATAGTAGATTGTATTACAAGGGAGCAAAATAACATATTTACGGCGAGGGCGCTATTTTGAATCCAGAGCGCAGTGAAGGATTCTAGAGTAGAATCCCGAGCACGGCGAGGGATTCAATATACGTCGCCCGAGATGAAAATAATTTTGCGGCCGAGTAATACTCTACTTTTCCTTTTGAATATAAGGAAAGAAAATACACTCTGCTTTTCATCCCCCTCTATAAGAAAAGCAATAAAGACAACTAAAACTATCTAGAAAAATAAAAGAAAGGTGGCGGGGGGCTTCGCTTTCTCTGTTTTTTTCTATAACAGGTATATAAAAAATTGAAGTTTTGAAATAAGTAACAAAAAAAAATTTTTTAAATAAAAATTTTTTTGAATTTATATGTCTATCGGATGCCTCCTAACTATCTCCGGAGTACCATAGGGGGTTGAAAATTTTGTTAGATTTTAGCTACGCTACGAGACGTTTTTGAGATATTCTCGTTTTTATATAAAAAAAAAAATTTTGCAAGTCCCGTCCCAATACAAAATTTGTTGAAAGCTTTTCATTGCCGATGAGGTAACTCTATGATATGATAGGTATGCAACCAAATTCAGTTCTATTCTTAAAATTCATTTCCACCCTAGGGTGAAACGGATAGTTTTGGACCCGCTGCTCAGTTTAAATATACATCACTTTCCGAATCTGAGAGATGAAAAATATTTTTGTGTGTGAAAGTATGACCTTACACACACATGTAAGTTTTTGCGTAGTATACACAGTGTTTGATATGGTCATAGTGGCAGTACGCCTACGTAAAGAGACGTACTGCCATGTCAACCGTTATAGCATCTTGAACTAAGTGACACAACATTTATAGACGTGATTTCAATTTGTATGGAAAAATTTAGTGCCGTGTTTAGTACTGGATACAGTGAATAGTTAATACCCGTCAATCCGCATTGGTGGCCCATTATCCATTTGATCCATAAGGAACACTATTGCCCCAGCAGTGGGGAGGGGATATTAAATGGCTGATGATGAGATGCGGTTATAAGCGCACGGTACCACTCTGTAAACAAAGTCGATGTATGTAAGTAAATAAGTATGCATTTACTATTCATAAATGTTCAAATTCGCCGGTAGTAAAAAAAAATTCAAAACATAACTTATTCTAAAGACAGTGTACATTACTTCAAGAAAGAGGTTATCTTGATCTCTCAAACAAAGGAGAACCGCAATATTCATTCACAAAATACATCATGAAAAAAAGCGTTTCTTAGCGGTATCTCGGCGTAAAGGAAAACGAAAATTAAGATAAGCCGTCTTGAAGAGGAAACATTTTCTCTTTATTGTATGTACAGAAGGTTATTTGGGGTTCCGTATTTTCATTTTAAAATAAGTAAAAAAGACATCATCATTTTATTTTAAACAGTTTTAATAATAGTCCAGTCAATATCGACACAAAAAAGGACAAACATCGCAAACGCGCATGTAACTACGATTTTTTTATTTCCCAGCCTTTCTGCAAGTGTACAACCCTAATACCCCGAGAGCCAAACTAATTCGCTCTATGGAGACTCAACAATAATTCTATATCGTCGGCTTATTGCAAGAACTCATTAACTACAAATAATCATCAAGTACACTTAAACGCACGAACGAATTCATCTGGATGAGTTTAATGTAATGCAAAAACACATTTTCTTCTAACTTTTCAAATTTAGACGTTATTACCTATGTATTAAATCATTAACTACCTTTTAATATTTTTGCGTGATGTGAAACTCACTAACTAGCAATAGTGGTTTTTAGTAATGTAAAAAATTTCTTAATGTTTCTTTTTGGTAAATAAAAAATCATCAAAAGAATATAATGACTTTTTATGCTTATGCTTAACTTACAACACTGTTAAGTAACAGTTGTCTAAATTCATTATCTGCACTTAATTGGTTTTGTTCAAACATAATGTGCATCGAAAAGCTATAAAGGTAAATAAAAAAGTATTAAATTAATATAATAACTTTTTATGCATATGCTTAACTTGGAAGACTGTTAAGTAACAGCTGGCTAAAAATCACTATCTGCACCTAATCGGTTCTGTCAAAACATAATGTGCATCAAAAAGGTTTAAAGGTAAATAAAAAAGTCATTAAAAGAATATAGTGACTTTCGTGCATATGCTTAACTTACAACACTGTTAAGGTAACAGTTGGCTAAAATTCACTATTTGCACATAATTAGTTCTGTCATAAACACAATGTGTATAGAAAAGGTTTGAAATAATCTTAGTGACTTTTATCAAATTACATTACCAGCAAAATATTATCATAGTTACTTGGCTAACATTAATTAATGTTTCTTATCAATAAATATCTTAAAAAAACAAATTTTTCAATAATATTAATGCAATTAATTACTTCTTCCAGATAAACAGTGAGTGATATTTCTAACGTTAATGATATTTAATGAATTTTTGTCTATGTATTTTATTTAAAACCGACGTTGTCCGCGGTGCATGCAAGGAGTGCGCGGGCGGGGCCCCCGCGAGGGGTGCGGAGGCGCCGGGCTCGATCTGCCCTGCCGGCCCCTGCCTGCCGCTGCGTGCGTGCGGTGATCATTCCGCTCCGCTCGCCGCTCGCGGCGTTGAAACGTAGTGTTGCATTGTGAGCAGTTAGTGATTTCTTGAAAAATGGATCGTCATTTTAATTTTAAGCCTGGACGAGCTAGTGCGATATTAGTAATGATAGATAATAAGGAGAACATAAGGAATAATGGAAATGATGATGTAAGTATTTTTTGGTTACGGCTGTTTTAATCATTCCGGCGGCTCGCGGCGCCGGCGCCGCCGGCGTGGGACGTAGTGTCGCATTGTGTGAATTGGCAGTTAATGATTTCTAGCAAAAAGGCTCGAAATTTTAATTTTAAGCCAGAAAGAGCTATTGCTATGTTAATAATGTTAGATAATATGGAAAATGCAAGAAATAATTCAAAGGAAGTTCAAAGTATTTTTTGGTTAGGGCTATTCTATCACTGTTTTATAGGTACGTACAGTACAGAGTAGGTATTATACGAACGACCTACACTATGTGAGGTGTGTAATCTATGATTAATGAGATTTATGCTATTTACAAGTTAAATTAAATTTAAAAATCAGTTTTCAGCTGATGTTATTGAAGACACACCATCCCCTCCACCGACAAGAAGAACATTCCAGTTTTCAGAGTCATTTAAAAATGTAATTGTTTTTGGTCGGAACTATAATTTTATCGATAGAAGACGTGTTTTGTGAATATTTTACGTTTATTTCAGATTACAGTCGACAATAGTAAAAATGATGATGGAACAAATGACACCGCCACTGAACATTCTTCAATGCCGCTTGGAGATCAAGTAAACCTAGATGATGATGTGTCTTTATTTGTATGTACTTATGAAAAAAAATCTAGTGCGCTAGATAATCGCACGATCATCGTAGCGACTCCGTAGCTCAGTGGTTAGAGCAGTCGCCCGGATAGCGAAAGGTCGTGGGTTCGAGTCCCATCGGAGCTGTTTGTGGGACGGGTCGATTTTTTTCTAAATACTTCATTTTCCATTTTTCAACCATAAAAATTTAAAGGTATTTCTTTCGCGTGTGGGGGTAGTAATATCTTCACATTGATGAAATTAACGCTGGCTATACAGCGTGTAAGAAGTATTTGATAAATTCGACGCTTCTCGTAGCGACTCCGTAGCTCAGTGGTTAGAGCAGTCGCCCGGATAGCGAAAGGTCGTGGGTTCGAGTCCCATCGGAGCTGTTTGTGGGATGGGTAGATTTTTTCTAAATACTTCATTTTCCATTTTTCAAGATTGTGTTCATATAAAGGCTGATTATTCATAATAAATTAGAGAAGATAAATATTCACACCCAAATGCGATTTCGACGCAATAATTACTGTCAAAGTTATGTGTAAATGTTAGCGATATTTATGGGTCAAACGAACTTACCTGAAGTGAAGTTCGATCCAAATTATATGAGCAGCTTCATTCGACGCGATTCGAGCTTACATATTGTAGTGGCGCCCCCAAGCGTCACCCTTGCACGGACGTTTAAAGTTTTTTTTTTTTTTTTCTTTGATACCAATGCCATGGTATTACTAAAAGAAAAAAAACTAAACGTCAAATCTTCCCGGATCGGACCGATCATTGTAGCTCATTTTGTTTAAAGTCGAACCTACCTACCTTGCATTTTATATTTGTTGGAATGTTTATTCGGGTAAGGGCAATGTTAAGTTGAGGGAGGGTTATTATTAATCGCGTCGAATGAAGCTGCTCATATAATTTGGATCGAACTTCACTTCAGGTAAGTTCGTTTGACCCATAATTATATTTTGCAGCTTCATTCTTAGCGATTCGAGCTTACATATTGTAGGATGTTGAGAGACACAAATATAAAATGTACAACTTTCTGATGTCAGTCATTTATTTTCATACTACTTAAATCAAATTTGTACAATTAGTTTTACTTAATCAGTCGATCAACATGCATGTTATTATGTCAGTCATTCATTTTCATATTCAATCAAATTTATATATACCTATTTAGTTATATTTAATCAGTCAATCAGTACAAATATATTTTTATGTATTAAGTACAGAATGATTTGACAGCAAAGATCGAGCAAAATCACAATCAACAGTTTCTTTATTATAGAACTTTGCGAAGGTTCCTGAAGTGCTACTCCAGCCTGCGGTCCTTCTTATTACATCTATATTAACCCCAATCTTGTTGGCTGTCGTCGTGGCCGCATGGCGGGTGCTATGGGCGCTGAAAACTGAGGTATCAACGCCACTTTTTTGAAGAGTATTTTTAATCCAAGAACTTAAAGTTTGTGAACAAATTTTTCGAAAAGGTTTTTTGTGACTAATAAAAAGTTGAATTTCGGATCGCCGCAAAGAATTTGTTTTATTTATGTAATCCTTAATACATGTAGCCGGACAAATACTTGGATTTACACTATAATAAGGGATTTTAAGAACAGGTTGATACGAATTTGGTTTTGAAGTCTTTATAATATCAGGTATAAAAATAATAATTTCACATGAATTTTGCAAACTAATGTTTGGTAATTTAATTAATGCTAATGTTTGGACCCTGTGTGCGGTAACAAGAGCCAACAATGTTGCAGTTTTTTTGGTAAGAGTTTCTAGGTTGAGATTCTCATTGGGCCATTGGCTTGAAAGGTAAGATAATACTACATTAGGATCCCAGCTGATATTATATTTGGGTTGAGTAGGTCTCATCCTAAAAACTCCTTTCATGAATTTCTTAAGTCTATAATCATCTACTATCTTATCAAATATTAAACTGAGAGCAGACTTATATGAATTTAATGTGCCATATTTTGCACCTTTGTAGAACATTTCAGTGAAAAACTCAATTATCATAGGTACAGAAGCTTTATAGCAATCATAACCGTGGTTTCTACAGAAGTTTATCCAGCATCTTAAAGCACTATCATACTGCTTGTATGTGTTCTTTGAAAGGGCATTTAATATAATTTCTACTGACCGATCAGACAATCCCATATTCATGTAGATCTTCCTGACAATCTCGCGGCAACTAGGCGGAGTGTCCGGTGAAGATGATGTGGAATTCTGAAAGGTGATTTCAACAAATCAATGTTTGGGTCAAAAATGATCCAGTCCGAGCAAACTAGTCTTTTAAACAGTGGAAACCACGGTTGTGTTGGCCAGTAGGGGACAACTACAACCCCTTCTGCCTTATCAGTTATAATTTTTCTTAACATTTTTAATATTAAGGCAAATGGTGGGAAAGCGTAGAAGTAGATGTTACTCCAGGAAATAGTAAAGGCATCGATTGCCCATGCATTAGGATCACTTTGCCAACTTACAAATGTAACACACTTTGCATTAGAACGACTCGCAAACAAATCTATTTCAAAATCACCAAAGTTTGTTATAATTTCCTGAAAAGCATAGTCAGAAAGTTCCCACTCAGTATCAGAAAATCGCTTTCGTGATAAAGTATCTGCTTCACAATTATTTTTCGTATTTATGTAAGAAGCAAATATATTTATTTTCTTAGTTTCACACCACTGCCATATCTCCCTTGAAACATCATTTAAGTGTTGATATTGTACACTGCCCATTCTATTAATACAGGATATGGCGGTGGTGTTATCAATACGGAGTAAGATGTCGCAATTTAAAAAATTTTTGGCAAAGACTTTTAACCCGAAAAAAGCAGCTTTAAGTTCTAACTCATTAATATGTAATTTAGTTTCATTTTCAGTCCAAAACCCGTAAGTTTTTTGTCCATTACAAAACGCTCCCCAGCCTGTACGTGAGGCATCTGAGAAAATCTCTAACTTAAATTCATTTAACTTGAACTTACAAAATCCTTTATTTGTATTGATCAGCCACCAAGTCATATCCGATTTTATTTCATCAGTTAGTGTAATAGATTGGTTGTAACTATTATTATTTAATAAAGACTTATATTTGATATATTCAAATTGCTTGGTATATAACCAGGAATATTCCAAAGCAGGACAAGCGGATACTAATAGACCAAGTAACCTTGTAAAATCATGTAAATTACATTTTTTCAAAGTGATAAAATGTTGTAAATAATGTTTGATTTTTTCTCTTTTTTCAGTAGGTAGTTCTAAAATCATATCGGATGAATTAAAAATGAACCCTAGAAATTTACAGTTCCTTGAAGGTATCAAGCTACTCTTTTCTATGTTAACAATAAAGCCTAAATGTTCAAACAAGTTTACAATAATTTTGACATTGTTTTCACATTCCCTATATGTTTGAGCAAAGGTTATAATATCATCTAAATAAATTACACAAAGTATGTTATATTTGTTTCTAAGGCATTCAATTACTGGCTTTAACAACTTTGTGAAAACATAAGGTGCTGTACATAACCCAAACGGGAGACAAGTAAATTCATAAGTATAACAATCACTATGTTTATTATCACTATATTTAAACCGTAAATATTTACGATGCGACTTGTTTATGTTAATTAAAAAGTAGGCATCTTTTAAATCAACTGAGGCCATAAAACAGTTTTTACTTATTAGTTTAGATGCAGTTCTGTAGTCCTCCATTTTGAAATGCTGGACATTAACAAACTTGTTAAATTTTTTTAAATTTAATATAAACCTCTTTTCCCCGTTAGATTTAGGTACCAAAAATACAGATGAAAGGAATTGATTTGTGTCATTGCCACATTTCTGAATAGCTTTGATATTTAATAACCTTTTAATTGAGTCTTTAAAATCTACACGTTCGCTGTCGGTTTTCGGATAAGTAGACGGAAAGTCACTCTGTGATGGTTGCTCCTTAAAGGGTATTGAGTAACCTCTTACCCACGACAAAATAGTTTTGTCGTTCGTGATTTGAGTCCACTTATCATAGAAATTACTGAGACGGCCTGCATAAGTTACCTTGTCTATCGGCGGCCCGCTCGACGTGCTGGCGGCGGGGGTGGCGGCGGCGGCGGCGGCGGCGGTGGAGGCGGCGGCGGCGCCGCCTGCGAATACGCCGGGCGGTTGCTCATGCGGCCGCGTTGGTATTGCCAATGTTGACGCGGGCCTGTCGGTGTTCTCCCTACATCTGGCCTCTTCTGATGTAGGGTCTTGTAGTTTCCCCGGTTTTTATAATATGTAGGTACTTTTGGGTTTTGTGGTCTTTGGACATGCTTAAGATCCTCTCCTGATCTTTGTACCGTCTTAGCGGTTTTCAATTTCTCGGACATATCTACTCCAAAAAGGAATTTGTCTGTGACAGCATTCGTCAATGCATCTTTTAATACACAGTTTGTTGATGAAACAACAAATTTCTTTCTTGTTTCTGTTTCATAGTGATGCATGTCACACAATATGCGGCAGGCGTCACTAATGGGTTTTAAAATATCTTGTTTCTGCGAATCTTTATTAGAAATAATTTTATCTAAAGTTTGAGTCAGCGCAGCAACAGCAATACTTAAATGCTTTTGTCTAGAAGTCATTGATGCATCCCGTTTCACAAAGCTTTCTGTCAATGCTGCTTTAGCCTCTGGATTCAACAAGGGGGGGACGAGAAGCTCGCAGTTCGCAGGAATCAGGTAATCTTTAAATATCTTTTCCTTACTTTCTTTATTAAGGCCCTTCTTTAGGACATCGTGCCACCTAGCAGCTATATCCTTGTGTACTGGAGCGCCCAATATAGTTTCTGGTTCGGGTGCCTCACCGAGGAGTTTCAGAATATCATCATCCAAATCCACCTCAGCCGCGATGATTGCGTCGGTGGCGTCGCTAGGCGGGAGCGCAGGCGTGGGTGGTGTCGCCGGCGCAGGAGCGGAGGGAGCAGGCAGCACCGCCGGCGGTGGTGACGGAGCAGGTGGCATCTCCGGTGGTGGTGACGGCGATAGCGGTGGCAGCACGAAAACATCGTCGGATGAACCCGCACGGGCCTCTTCCAATGAAGGATCACAAGAACTGGCCCGGCGAGGACCTGTAAGAACATATAGTTCTTTAGAATCATAAAAAGATGGATATAGCCTTGTTGTGTAGCTATTCACATCGTAATTTTAGGTTAGAAAGAATGACAAGAGCCCTGATTATGGCAAATGCGCATTCTGTAAAAACGTGAAGGATACAACCCCGACATTAGTTGTTCGCATCACAAAAACGCCACTAAACTTGTATTTTGTATTGCCGCCATTTTGACCCGAGTTCTTGTAAAATGATAAAATAATGAAATTTTAACTTACTGTTGGATTGGTTGGAATCAGATGAATAAATTACTCCTCGTCCTCGCTTGTATTTGGTTAGTTTGTCCTCATATTTTCTAATTTTTCTGTAAATTCTCTCTCTGCTATTTTCCCTTTTTCTTTTCTTCCCCATGTTGAGAGTTATAAGTGTGGTTATAAGTAGGTAGGTGAAAAGTAGCCGAGCTCCGAAGACGTGCTATGGGTTCGGCACGGAAACACAAAGATGAGCTACAATGATCGGTCCGATCCGGGAAGATTTGACGTTTAGTTTTTTTTCTTTTAGTAATACCATGGCATTGGTATCAAAGAAAAAAAAAAAAAAACTTTAAACGTCCGTGCAAGGGTGACGCTTGGGGGCGCCACTACAATATGTAAGCTCGAATCGCTAAGAATGAAGCTGCAAAATATAATGTCGCTCAATAACTTAGTTTTCTTGACGAGAAAATTTTCGTTTAGTTTGTATTTACAACAATATTTAGAATTTTGGGATAATTCTTTCAGAATCTAAGTCCTTTCTTATTTTTTTTAATTTTAAGAAATTGTTAATTGAAGTTTACTTTAAAGTCTTTATGGCAAGAAGTCATTAATTTTGTTTTTAACTTTAAAAAATTACGTACGTTTTATGTTAAGAATTTAATTGTTGTTAATTTGATTAATAATAATATAATACTATTAAACTGCCTTTAGTTTTTTCATACAGATTGTATCCTGCTATTATTATAAATGCGACAGCTTGTGTGTGCGATGTGCGTGTGTTTGTTACGTATTCACGCCTAAACGGCTGGACGGATTTAGATGAAATTTGGATGTTGGACAGATTAGGACCTGCCTTAACATTGGGCTACTTTTTATCCTGATCAAATGTTTCTTACGGTTCACACGGACGAAGTCGCTGGTGGCAGTTAGTTAGTCATGATTAGGGCATGTTCATTATTGAAAAAGTTCATTAATTGATTTCTTATAATTTGGTTTCGGTCATTTTTTATTATTGCCATAACTTAAAATGATATACTTTCAGAAACTAAATCATTACATTTTTTTTATATCTAATTAAAGAAATCGTTAATTGCAGATTAATATAAAATGTTTATTGCAAGAAGTCATTAACTTTGTTTTTTAGCTTTAAAAAAAAACGTTTTGTGTTGCGAATTTAATTCTTTGTTGATTTGAAAAATAAGTATATAACACTATTAAACTGAATTTTATTTTTTTTACACCTATTGTATTTAACAAAATATGACATATTCAAAATTGAAAAAGTTCATTAATTGATTTCTCACAATTTGATTTTGGTCACTTAGTGAGTTCTTGCAATAAGCCGACGATATCAGTAATTTCTTAACATAGAAAATTAGATTATCTAGTTTAATAAATAATTCATTAGTAATCCACCAATATTTATGACAGCGACATTTAAAAAAAACAAATACAAAGCTATAAAAAATCTATAAAAAATGGGCAAAAATGGTATAAATATTATTCACTTTTAATTTGAATACATTTATTAATTATCTTTCGTAAAAGTATATAATCCCCCTATATTTGTAAATGAAAAACAAATAAACTTTAAAAAAAACTTTCTACGTAAACTCAAATTGGTATTACACCTATGTTAAAAATGCTATCAGAAACAACAGACTTCTTCCTAAAGTATTAGTTTCCCGTTTTATATCTTTATGGATTTCGACTTTGGTGCTTAGATATGGTGAACATAAACACATGTTCACGGTAAAATTGGTTATAGCATATTTGCTGAATAAATTGCACCATTTTCGGGGTATAACTTTTTTTTTATACCTTCCAATGCGATATTATGTTGGATTCCAAAATATAGCCTCTTGAAATTATATTTAAGGGCCGTTTACAAAAATTTGGCCTGTTATTGAATTTTTTACAAAAATATCGGATAGCTCTTGGGCAAGCATTTTGCGATGGTGGCTTCCAAATGCAATTGCTATTGAACACTGCGGGAGAATTGCCCATCTTTGACTTGCTGTATCTTCGCAACCAATAGAGATTGCGTGCTCAGGTTTCACTCAAATTATAGCAAATTTACTTATCTTTATTAAAGTGCCAAACAAAGATACTTGAAAACGCTTCCTTAGGGTAGTATTTTCGCAAAAACCTAAAACAACGGGCAGTTTTTCGAGCACCATGGGGGTAGCACAGGGTTTTCAGGGTTGCAAACTTGGGTGTTAACTACTCTCAAGTGACCTAACAACATATAAAAAAATCGTAGATACATGAGCGTTTGCGATTATCGATGTCGATATTGACTGGTCTATAAAATAACCATGAGTTTCTATAAAAATTTAGCAGGTGCCCGCCCGTTGGTTCGTCAAAGGAGAAAGTACTAGGCGAGCATACCTCAAAAGAGTAATGTAATGAATGCAATTGTTTTCATTTGGACATGAATTGTACAAAAGTTACGAAATACATTACAATGTTATTATTTGTTACAGTTTGTTAAATTACAATTTTAATAACGTTGCCCGACATAAATAGTATATTTTACACCGAGAGATTAAACGAAGCCATAATATACCAGAGGTGGTTTGACTCCCGAGCGTGAGAATGAGTCAATGTCAGCGAAACGAGTCAATGAAACCGAGGGTATATTAAGTTGGCGTTTAGTCTCGAGGTGCAAACTATAATTTTCACTTTGAGTGCGAGAAAAATAGTCAATTTAGTACATAAACATTTAATAAATTCTGAAATTTTCGCGGTCAGTAGTATTCGCCCGACACGGTGTCGCAGACGCATTGCGATGCAACACTGGTCGGTGTGAACTACGCGTACAAGTTCAAAATATTACAAAATCATAACGCACACAGTCGCAACGCAGCAGTCTGCGATACTTTTTGGTGTGTGTCAGCCTTTAGAGCCATTTTCTCACAGCAGTATGGGAGCACCCATCACTTCACTACATAGTATAAAACAAAGTCGCTTTCTCTTTCCCTATGTCCCTTTGTATGCTTAAATGTTTGAAACTACGCAACGGATTTTGATGCGATTTTTTTTAATAGATAGAGTGATTCAAGAGGAAGGTTTATATGTACTTTTTATCCCGATATTCCCACGGGAACGGGAACCACGCGGGTGAAACCGCGGGCGGCCGCTAGTAATAACTAAAACCTAAAAGGGTCGGTGAAAAACACGTTCTTTAATCCTTAAAGTGCTAAATGTTTGCTTACCAAATCGAACTTTGTTATTCAGGGCTGGTTGTAGTTTATTGGAAACTCATTATAACACCGCAAACATTTTTAGACGCAATGTTTTGGTTGCCAACCCTGAGAAATGTGTTTATAATGGGGTCCGATGGATAACATCGATTTTGAACCGTGTAGTGTAGGCAATGAACAGATTCTTTGTATGGAGACCCATACACTAATTCCTCAGTCGATGAAACTTTGCTGGGTTATAAAAGAGCATGAGCCATAAACTTTTAAATGATTATCCAAAAAAAAAAAACTCACACGGAAGTTAGGTATTTATACCTAAATAAACAAATCTGTTTATATATTGAACCGAGTAATTTCTCAGTCCAAATTTATTTTACCAAATGAGTTATTTATACTAGTACGTGATACTTGATAAAAATCCAAAACTTTTTTCAAGCATGAGTATGCTTGGCAAAATGGCATAATTCCGTTAAAAAGTTCGACAGAGACATTTTTCAGTTCAAGTCACCCCAATTGTTTTATTAAAATTTGGTGTTTCTGCTGGGATATTTTTTTGGATATTTCATATTAATGTTTTTATACGTTACATGAATATGTCTGGTGAAGAAAGTATAGACGGAGCATTTTTCCTAAAAAAGATATCAATGAAATAAGACTTTCATTAAAAAATACCTAACCTTCTATTATTATAATTTTTTGGAAATTTATACCATACTTTTAATTTATTGATACTTTGTCATGCTGTAAAGTTTTTTGTGACTGAGGAATTACTGTGGGGGTCAACTAGCTTCATTGACTACACTAGTGTACTGTGTATAGATAAGTTATGATTTTGTTTGGAGTAAGAAACGTCGTGTTTGGAATACATTATCTTTAATTTTCAAAGAGTTGCTTAGTATTTTCTATCATCTTTTTTAATTATTTGGTAATAAATTAATATAATTATAGGTATCATCTCGGATCGGATTATGTCTTTGAAATTTTGTCGTTAAAAAGTTTCGTAATCAACAGTATTCATTCACCTGCCTGTTTCGGTTAAGACCTATTTTTATTTTTTTGCCTAAGCAATTTTTATTATTGAAAATAAAGTATTAGGAAAAAAAAAAAACGACTCCGTAGCTCAATGCCCGTAGGACGGTGAAAGGTCGCGGGTTCGAGTCCCATCGGAGCTACCTCTGAGACGGGTCGATTTTTTCTAATATTTAATTTTCAATATTTTTAAGGTAAATATTAAGGCGCTACTCGGAAAAAGTATGGACTCTTTGATATAAAACTATAGGATGGTTAGAGTTGTTATAAATCTAGTAATAAGATATATATTTCTCCATACCTTTATCTAGAATCGTATAGTTTCAGAAACACGATTTTATGATTTTGGCTCGACACTTTTTATTTTCGAAAATACCTCAAAAAAATAAGAAATATCAAGATTATTCTCAAATGGGGATACATATACTATTGAAAATTGGTTTAATTAGTGGACACCAATAATATTTAGGATCCTATAGAAGCATTTTTTTAAAATCGCAGTAGTTTTTGAATACGAAGTGATTTTGTGTTTTTTTGCGTAATCGGCAAAATCGGTCTCGCTCCCGCGCGCGTCGTTTTCTCATTGCTATTTCGCTTTAGAATATTTTTTCCGAGTATCGCCTAAAGTTTTATTGTAAATAGGGGCACAAGTATTGTTTCCTAGAATCCTAGTTATATCTCGTTCAGAACCCATCTATCATAGGGCGTCCTGATTGGTCAGGTGATCGATCTGGCTTTTCAGTGATAAATCGTCGTAACGCGGCCGTGGTTTTAATCAAAGTACTCGCCAAAATTTTGATTAAAGCTTTGGAAGGTTTCTTAGCTGGTTTGTTTATGCAATAACATAAAATGTGAAAGTGCGTATAATAATAAATAATAATATAATAAATAACTTCTTACATTTTCACACCAATTATCTAAGCCCATGTTAATTTCATTAAGAAACTGTAAGTATCATGGAAAACTTGATAACGGATAAATATATACTTAAATACTTTTTGTTTGTAAATACTGGAGGGTACATTGGTTATTTGTAGTGCAGGTACTTATTGATATAATAAATCAGTCAACTCCCGACCGCGTTGTTTCATTGCCGTATACTACAAATACATACTTAATATACATAGTTAACACCCAGACCAAGACTAATAGACATGTTTTTTTAGCGGCGTTGTGCACTTTTTTGATGGAGAAAAAAATTTTAAACTCGCGTCAAGACACGTGACCGTCAGATCGAAAATTCGTAAGACGGACACGTGAAGTGATCGAAAAACTGTTACAATGTCATTAGAATACGAAGACAAATTTCGCCACCACCGTTTCCAAAGTTGTGATAGCTCAAGTTAGAAAACGGGTGGCATTGAAGCCAGGAGACATCGTTCAAATCCAGTCCGTATTATTTTCTTTATTTTTATCCCTTCCTTTTTTTTGTGATAAAGTCTAGGGAGCCCTTTTCTTTTCTGCCGGCACTCCGGGAGTGCAACCCGTTGTTTTTTTTTATTTTTTTTTTGTTCATGATAGTAGCAACTGATATGGAAAAAGCTATTCAACATATATACAACACTCGAAAATAATATCAAATGAGAACCAGGACTAAAAAGGAATAGCTGAAGAATACCAGCGTTGTTGCGGGGTGACCTTTCACCCTGAAACAACTTATGCTGAGGCAGGGTCCTGATTGGCACGTCACCACAGGGTAAAAAATAAGTCACTGTCTTTTTTAATTTAGTGTTGTTATTGTATTTTACCCTTGTTTGTTTTTGTGATGTGTCAATAAATGTTTTTCATTCATTTATTCAAAGGGAATGAATAGGCAACAAAGGAGATGGTCAGTTTCTGTATGGGCGTCGGCATAGTTGTCAAACTTAATTTACACCGATGATTTTTGGTGTATTATGTTTGTTAATATTGGCACATTTTATCACTATACTTAGAAAACTCTAAGAACTTGGGAGTACAATGTTAATTGACGTTTAAGTTTTATTAAACCTTTTGTCAGAACGCTGGCAACTAGTGTTTAGACTATGGTTTTGCTCTTAAAAAACGTAAGGCGCTTTAAAATGACTAACAGTAGTGAATTATTATGGTAAACTGAAGTCATGAGGCATGTAATGACGACTTGAATTAAGGATTTTATCTATATGTAAATGTACTTACATTTATTTGAGGGTAATAGTGTCAAAAATGTTAGTACTAATAACGAAGCTTATTTGAAACGTAATGTTTTTCATATAAATAAATAAATAAATAAATAGTTTCTTACATTCACACCAATTATCTAAGCCCATGTTAATTTCATTAAGAAACTGTGTCATGAAAAACTTGATAACGGATAAATATTTACTTAAATACTTTTTGTTTGTAAATACATACATATTATACATAGTTAACACCCAGACCAAGACAAATAGACATGTTCATGCACACAAATATTTGTCTTGTTCGGGAATCGAACCCGAGACTATGAATATGTACCTACACTAAAAATAATACAAACAAATATAGGGTTAGCAGTACATTAAGTGTACGTACGTAATCTGTGCCAGGGTGCCCGCTCTGGTTGAGGGTCGGGCGGGGCGGGGCGGGCAGCGTTCATGAGTAGCGGCCGCCCCGGAGCGTTGGCAACTTCGATCATGAAGGTCGGCAACCACGAGCTGAACGCTGACCGCCCGCCCCACTTAACGCTCTGCACTGTGACAGTACACTTAGTGTACGGCCAGAGTGCCCGCTCAACCAGAGGGTCGGGCGGGGCGGAGCGGGCAGCGTTCATGTTAAATAAATGCTAACGCATAGTGGTGTCCTGAGTAGCGGCCGGAGCGTCGGCAACCAAATGATAAACGCTGCCCGCCCCGCCCCGCCCGACGCTCAACCAGAGCGGGCAGTCTGGCCGTACACTTAGGGGTAGCAGGATATAGGTAAGAAAGAACAACGCAAATAAAACAAGACTGAATAAATACTTGTTGTTTAATGAATACTTGTTGTTTTAAGAGACAATAAATAAAAAGATTTATTACTTAAATCTTAAGAAAATGCCTAGGTACATAATTATTCAATATATTGAGAGATTGAGATAAATCAACCAGCTTGGATAAAACAGAACATTTTTATTGCACTTAAACACTTAGCTGGAAAGTGTATTTTAAAGCATTATTGTGTAGGTATGAGTAGTTGCTTAGACATGAGAAACAAATACAAGCATAGTATATTTATTATTTTACAATTGTGAATGCCGTTTCTAACAAAGATTAGCCTTTGTTAGAATACTTTAATATTCTTAAATATTGTTAATAATATGTAGTCTTAAAATCCTGCTGGAAGGAGCTTGAATAGTTTTGGTGTCTTGCCCGACCAAGATACCAGATTATTGTCATATCATGACAAAAACAACAAACAGTCCTGTTCCCTACAAGACAGAAGCGCTATCATATTCAGTGTCAAGTAAAACATGTACTTATAGTAAACTCTCTGGGAAACATGAAAAGACTTAAATATCCTCCAATAGGATTATTTCCACCAATTCATGGTATTTCTTTGGAGTACTCCGTACCGGACGCACTTCACCAACATATTACATACCAGTATGAACATGCTTGTTTCACCTGATATGAATCAAATGTAACATTCTGTTTCTGCATTATTGAAATATACAGCAAATAGATGTGATTGAAGCTCTCTTATAATTGGGTAATGATGTAGTATTCCTTTCCCTTCAAAGTGGCCCACTTTGAACATGCGGTAATTGTGGTGGCTGTGATGGGTCTGGTGGGCTAACAACTTGAATATTAGAAGCTGCGGCATTGTTGTCCAATAGGT
Source organism: Crambus lathoniellus (assembly GCA_949710035.1). Classification (NCBI taxonomy): domain Eukaryota; kingdom Metazoa; phylum Arthropoda; class Insecta; order Lepidoptera; family Crambidae; genus Crambus; species Crambus lathoniellus. The sequence continues at coordinate 5,123,926 of OX453317.1, forward strand.
ACCAATTCTGAAATGTCTCGTGATGAGTCTTGCACAGCATGTCTGTTTGAGTGTATCCGTTTTGCAGGCTGAAAACAAACCACAGTTAGAATAAACACAGATGAAACCTTATGTTTTAACAGTTTTAGCAACAAGGGTATTTTTTTTTAATATCTGTTTATGATTTCAAGTTTAATGTATGTTTAATGATATTGTATACCTAATGATTAATGAGTAGGTACTTTGTAACAACATGCCTTGTGCCTACTTTAGGCAGGTCTAATTAAAGATGGAAAATAATTGACACACTTACAATCATATTATACATTTTTTATTTAAGTACTTATTACTTATTCTTTTTTTGTTTTTTAAGATACTACAACTAGCTAGGTGGTCATAATGAAAAACAAAATGCTTACCACATAAGTAATTAGTATTCTGTGATAATAGGACAGCCAGCAATGGACACTTCATACTGATATTATGGCGTCTTAGTCTTCTCACAGATTTCCCAAAAGCAAACCATGTTACGCCCAAGTACTTAGTCTCTCATGTTCACCAGCTTCGGTATTTAATAAAAGGTAGCATGAATGGCAAATAAATGCATCCAGCCAGAGGCAACTGAAACTAAGATGCACTATAAAAATAAAGCAGTTTTTTTTTACTCCAACTTCATACCTGGGTTTGATTGAACATTGGTTATCCAACTCAACGCGAAAGTCTTGTTTAACAATATAGTTAATCCAGGGTCAAAAATAAGCGCAAAATCACAACGCAACGTGAAATACAAAATTAGAAAGAATCTTCCAATTGACAAATTCAAATTCACTTCAAATTCTTCAATTAGTGATGTGTCATGTGTCAACTCGACTCGAGAAGGTTACTTTAACTCGAGTTGGGCTTTGGGCCTAAGAGCCAACGCGCTCTTGTGATTTTTAATCGGGCGATAGTTTAGTCGGAATCGCAAGACGATCGTGATCAAACTGTCGGCCGATAGTTTGGTTTTGAGAGCCTGCGCGCACTTGTGATTTTTAGTCGACGGATTGTTGGTCGATCGATAGTTTAGTTGAATCCGGGCGTGCGCTCACCTAGTATTTCATGCACAGGCCGATAGTTTTTCGACAGATAGTTGTACAACTATTGTTATTATACTATATGCCAGTCATTTTCGATAGTTCGATACTGAATGCACAGTCTACAGTTAGTTGGGCGATAGTTTAGTTGAATGCAGTGGGCGCGTTCACATAATCCTTCATGCACATTACTACCCGGCCGATAGTTGTGCGATAGTTTGAGCGTACAACTATCGGCCAGTCATTGTCGATAGTTTGATCGGTCGATAGTTTAATCGTCAGTGCGCGCACTGCCATATAACTCTATACTGAATCTGAGAACGACCAAACTATCGCCCGATTAAAAATCACAAGTGCGTGTTCGCTCTAACTCGAGTTAACTCGAGTTGAATTCGATTAAACTCTAATTTAGATAGGGGCGCGAAAAATTAACGAATCAAACGATTACGAGATTACGGTGCTCTCATTTTTTGTTGCAAAATCGCTCGTATTAAAACCAAACTAAGATGGCGCGGGGCGTTGGCTTTAAATCAAATCGTCTTAGAGTAAGAATCATCTAAAATTGGTAAACACAAAACAAAGACATCAAGTTACATGAATTTTAACTCGAGTTAGCTCGAGTCGCGTTTATACCGAGTTGGCCCATCACTATCTTCAATGATGACAACATGACTTATGTTGTTCTCTATGGTCCATAATGGCGAATTCACGTTGCATTACTTACTATTTTGAAATAAAAACTCCCAAGTTCAGAGAGCTTCAAAACTACGTAATAATTCATATTTCTATTTATATTACTTAATTATATTTACTATGTTTGTGTAAATTGAATGTACTTTTTTGACCATGTCCTTTTACGGCAATATCAACAAAGCGCAGCAAATTACTAAATGCAAATTTCAAAAATCATTTTCAATTCAAAAGCACATCAAGATAATAATCAAATTCCAATTGTATCGATACTATATAATCGTATTCGCTTCTCGATTCTCCTAGAATCGTTTTCGGATGACCGATATTTGGGAATTTGGGCAGATCAATCAATCAGTGTCAGATTGAGCATTGGTTCTGTGAACAAACAATGCTTTATTGAAGAGGAAATTCTTTTTTAATTTTTTGTCTTGCTAGGGTTTGTTGTTTGGTTTTGTTGCGCGGCGGCGGAAATTTGAAAAGCGTGTAACCTATAGGTACAAGATCGTGTAAATGCTTATGGGAAATGAAAATTCTAAAGTACTGTTTGAAGTTGTTCCATTTATGTTCAAACTAGCGTTCTACTCGCGGCTTCGCCTGCGTGTACTACACGACGTTATCCCGCGGAATGTGAGAAAATGTGGTATCCGGGAAAAAAGTAGCCTATGCTGCTATGCTGTCACTCTTTAGCTCTTAAACTATCCCAATCCCAAAAACCAAGTCGATCCGTTGCACCGTTTTGACGTTAAAGAGTATTCATAAAAAACTACGGATTTAGTTATAATTCCGGAGTAAAGAGAAACTTTATAAATAAGTAGGTATGCAATAAAAATAAACCACCCATTATATCTATCGATTATATTTTGAGGAAGCTTGATTTCAACCTAGCAGACTGTGTCGTTATGGGTTGGAGCAGAAAAATCGTTCTGGTAAAGAACGGTCGCGGAGCACGAAGAATTTCGCACAATGACCTGTTATTACCTGACCCTGTCGCTCCGCGTATATACGGTTGCGTTACGCTCGCACAGATGCGATGACCGCCCGTCTCAAGGGTTCTGTACTGACGATAAATCTATCGATATTACTATTACCATAGTACTTAACTAGCTGACCCGGCGCGACTTCGTTCGCGTGGCCCTACCCCCTACTCCACGCTACCCCTACCCTATCACTACTCTATCCCTACCCTTACCCCTACCCTAGTTTCAATTTGACAGCAAAATCCCCATTAACAAAATGATCCGCCATTTATTGAATTCATTTGTTACAAAAAATGTGATAAATGAAGAACCGCTCGACCGGTTTTGTGCAAACTTCACATAAATAAACCATTTACCAAATAGTCCGAATAAAGCCTAAACATTTGGTTTGGATAGGTGAGCCCGTTCTTGAGTTATAAAATTACAACGTAAAGTGGCATTGATTTTTATATATTTAGATATCGATAGATTTATCGTCACTCACTAGTTTATCGAATATCATCCCCACCCTATGACTTAACAAATATAACTTTATGCCCAAAGTTAACTTAGTAGGTATACCATTGTTGTACGTGACGGGAATCGAACAGCCTTGTTTTACAAAACTTGCACTGTTTCCGTAATAACTTTATCTGTTGTACAGTCGCCAGCACGTCAGGTTACTACAAACTGTCATTTTTTTTAAATAAAATTCAACCTTATCTCCAACAGATAGAGTTCAGTTTCAAATAATAAATTTTGACATTTTGTAGTAACTATCGACGTGCTGTTGACCGTACCTACCTAAACTTGAAACTTACTATAAACACTTGAATTTGATATTTCTATAATCACTGTATTAGTCGATGTTTCGTATCGAGTTATATTTGTCGATTAACGCAGAGATGTCGATTCTACTAACGTTAAGTCATAATCGTATCCAAGTCGTGTATCAATTGTAGTGTTTTTTACAAGCTTTTATTTAACTTGCAGTGTATGTATGTGATAGAATATCAAATTTTGTTATTGATTCAATTTAGTATTTATTACACCTAAATCCATTAAATTATTTTGGGGATAACATCGTACCTTATTTATCGTGTTTTCATTAAATAATAGTTTGGTTTGTGTCGGTGCCATCCGACAACAAAGCGATATGATATGGAATTTTGCTATTAATCTCATATAGTTATTCTTACATCTAAATTCATTATATTAATTATGGAGATAGCATTTTACTACATGTATCCTGTTTCTAATAAAAAGTATTTTGATTCTTGGCGGGGCCAACCGTCAACAAAGCATGATCAAGCAATTGTACTTTAATTTACCTATAAGTACTGAATAATGTGTATAAAATCATGTTATTACTTTTAATATTCATATCAATTAATTTATTACTGAAATGTAATGTAAATAAAGTATCTAAGTAGCGTGTACTTTTACGTTAGTAAGTACACGTTACTTCCGGTTGAAAATAAAAGAAATAGATAATTATTGTAATTATTGTATTTATAAATAATGTTATGTAAAATCATTATTTGATTTTAGAATACTTTTTCATAATTGTTATATTTGTATTATGGTGTTTTCTGTAATTTTCTAAAACAATAATTATCTGTTAAATTGGCGGTAGACGCTAACATTTATAAGGTGAAGCAGCCATTTTATTTGGTTAGTCTGGTTCGAGCCGTGAGCGGTGTACAAGTTAAGTAACTATTCCGTTGTTTCATATTTCTCATTCCTTGTTATTTCTTGCTGTTTAATGCTGATGTATTGTCTAGTAAATATTGCTGAAGATTTGCCCTTGTTCGAAGGATATTCGGTAACTTGTTAAATGTAAATGCTTATTTGTTGATAATATTAAATTAAAGTTGTCCTTATCGGTTTCGAATAAATTATGTGAGTACTGAAATAATATAAAGTAACAGATTATAGAAAATGCTTGATGACATTCGTAAATGTTGTTTAATCTTTTATCATGAAAAGTAATGTTGTTGTAAATGTTGTTAAATGTGTTGTATGTTCAACAACGACATGATAATTTGTAAATGTCGTTGTTTCTGTTAAAGCTGGTGAGTTTTTTTCGCCCGTTTTTCTTGTCAGCTAAAAGATGTCCTTAACGTAGGTAACGTAGTAAATGTAGGTAAAAAAATAAAAGGACGATTCAAAAGAATAAAATAGTTTATTAGAGATTTGAGATTTTTATTAATCCTGACCTTATTGAAATAGAAGCTTTATAGTTTTGTTTATAGTTATTTGAATAGTTTAATGCTTTTATCAGAATAGTTATATTTAGATTTGAGATTTTTATTAATCCTGACCTTATTGAAATAGAAGCTTTATAGTTTTGTTTATAGTTATTTGAATAGTTTAATGCTTTTATCAGAATAGTTATATTTAGATTTGAGATTTTTATTAATCCTGACCTTATTGAAATAGAAGCTTAATAGTTTTGTTTATAGTTAATTGAACAGTTTAATGATTTTATCAGAATAGTTCTATTTTTTTCTCTATATTATTCCCCCTAAATCTATCATATGCATGTATGCATGTCCGTTCGTCAAATCTTGCGAGCTAAATTTGACCCACTTACCAATGTCCGATTGAGCTGAAATTTGGAATTCACCTTTAGTTCCGATGACAATGCAATTAAATATATAATCAGTATAGTTATCAATTCAAAATTCTTGCAAATTTTCAAGTACTATATTCTTGTTTTGTTGTGATGGTTACTTGACACTTTGTCAATGTAGGTAGGTACCATAAAGTTATAATCAGCGAGCATTCAGCGAGCGCAATCTTCATAGAGTGCGTGTCAGATAACTCTGCGACTGGGGCGTTTATGGCGCTAGTTACAGTACATTATTTTGTTCTAAGCTTATGGAAAATATTAGTATTCGATTTTGACCCCGCGCAGACTTATCTGGCGCACTCTCTAAATTCAACTAGTAATAGAACACACTTCCCAACCCGACAGCCGATTTGAATTGGTTATTTGAGAAAGAACATGAGTTCATGTCACATAATTGCAATGGAGACAAAAAAACAGTCTGTTTGAAAAGTATGCTATAATATACTATTTACATAAATTTGAGATTATCAATAGAATATTTTATAACGAGGGACTAAACGAAGCCATTATATACCAGAGGTGGTTTGGCTCCCGAGCGTGGGAGGGAGTCAATGAAACCGAGGGTATATTAAGTTGGCGTTTAGTCTCGAGGTGCAAACTGTACTTTTCACTTCGAGAGCGAGAAAACTAGTCAATTTAGTACAAAAACATTTAACAAATTCTGACATTTTCGCGGTCAGTAGTAGTAGTAGTAAAAATATTCGCCCTTTTGTAGGACAGGCCAAGACATTTAGCCATACTGCCAATTATTGAGTATTATTTAATTATTATAGTTTCTTATGTTTTCATAAGAATGTAGGTGTGTTACATTCCAGTGCTCCTTGGAGTTTTTGGCGTCAAGTGTGTCAAGCCAACCTTCTCGATAATTCTTGCTGAGGTTAGTCACCACACCACTATAATAAAACACTCGGCATCACTTTACCGAGATAGCGCCTATTTTAATCATTCTACATATCGTTCAGTTGCGTAGACACTTGGGGCACAAAAACCACACCTATCTTGAGTCACAAAATCCACTATGAAATAAATTGCGATTAATTAAAATATCCACTCAACCTAACCCGCCAAAGTGGCGCCAAAAACTCGCAGTAAGTTTTTTCCGCTAAACCAGTCATAAATTGACAATTTAAAACACATGGCGCCACCTTCCTTGCGGAAAAACCATGAAACAAAAAACATCTTAACATTTTCGCAATGAAGATGGTCCACACTTCACAATTAATAGTATATTCCCTGGCTGTTTGAGTTTATCTAATGTCACATGAAGGAAATTAAAAAAGTAATTACATTTTACTCCCTAGGGACTAAAGTGGTTATTTAGTCCCGCTTCGTAGGGCTATATTTGCGTACTTTTAGCATGAGAAGTGAAAATTATTATTATTTATATTAAAACATTAATTTAAAGTCCCTGGACTTAGGCTTTTTCTCAATTACTTACTTAAAAAAATGACATTTAATTAAAAATGAAGTTTCCCTGTCAGTTACAGGCTACTCAAAATGGTTTTGAAGAATTTTTCGTCATTCTTTTATGACAGGTACCGTTCAATTTTTTTCAAATCCAAGACCTTTTTTTGTTAATAGGTCTTTTTCTTTACGAGCCCGTTGCATTGCATTGGCAAATCCAGGTGATTTCTGTGGGTATTTGATAAGAAAAAGTGATGTGATACAAGGCCTTGTTCAGTGATGTGATACAAAGCCTTGGCCAAGACCAGATTTGGTGTAGCTTTTTGATTTTTTGATTTGATTTAATTTTGATTTGGTACGAACGTGTGTAGCACGGATTATATTTGCTTTACAGCAAAGTTCGTCCGCACCAAATCGGCGGTTAGGTCTGGTCTGGACGTGTGTAGCGGCTATAAGAACGAACGAACTATAAAAAAAAGGAAAAAACGCGAAGTTGCTATATTCAGACCCTATGTGTCGCTTTGCACATAAATAGTTCACTAAAGTCAACGACAGATGGCTCCAAGTTAATACATAGTCTACCTACAGAAAAGAAAAAACCTTTTTTTCTTTATGTACTATGTTTATCAACTTTGATAGAAACTTAAATGTGTCTTGTTCTTTAGTATTTATTTTTGAAATACGTACTAAAATTTACAACTGAAAATCAGCGTTTGCTTGCGTTGCAAGACAAGTAATATGACGCTGAGTTGCGACCATTGAGTACTGCTGCGGCACGGCACACACACATTTTTATTTTGAACTTTTTGTCTTATTGGGTCTAATTTGTGTTTTCTATTCTTGTTCGTAATACAGTGCTTCCTTCTCTTATACCTATGTGAATATGCCATGTATTTAATGAATATGTGTGTCTGTAGTAAGAATCTACAATCTCTATTTGGTGGTAAAATATATTTGTGTGTTTGCAGACTTGATGCAGTTGAAGAGCTAGACTGTAATAAGTTAACTGGCAAACGACCATGCAATAATTATGCATTAAATGAAATGAAGCAACTTAGAAACACGTCCAATAATAACTAAAAATACAAAAATAAATTATATTAAAAAAAGCTTTTATTTAAAATCAAGCTTTTATTCAAATGTCCTAAAAAGAATAAAATAAACTTTGTATCAAGTCAAATCCAACAAATTTATTACATTAAACAATTTATTTGTTTTAAAAGCTTGTCGCGAGATTTTATTGTTACTGGGCTTGCACTAAACACAAATGCTTTAACTTATATTTAACATATGAAATTAAATAAAACGACAAGCTTTTAAAACATATAAATTGTTTAATGTAATAAATTTGTTGGATTTGACTTGATACAAAGTTTATTTTATTCTTTTTAGGATATTTGAATAAAAGCTTGATTTTAAATAAAAGGTTTTTTTAATATAATTTTTACACACTAGTTACAAGTAATTTGTACCTACTTTTTTCACAATAATACTGATGGTCACACAATATAGCCTTAAGGGCTTATTACATCTTACTGAATTTAGACGTCTAAATGAGTTAATTAGCATCTGAATTCAGTCAAATATAATAGCATTTAGCAAGTTAGAATTCTAAAGCCCCCAGTACACGATGGCCGATCATGGTCGGCGACCATGACCAATACATCGTACATTGACACTTTTGAACGAACAAGTTTAAAAAGGTTCTTTCAAAAGTGTCAATGTACGGCCAACCTGTACTGGGGGCTTTAAAAGTAAGCTAATTAGAAAGAAGTACGGTTACTGACAGCTAAATGCTAGTTAGAAACCTAATAAGAAAGGTGTAATAGCATTTTTAGCCTTCCTCGATAAATGGACTATCCAACACAAAAACAGTTTTTCAATTCGGTCCAGTAGTTTCTGAGATTAGCGCGTTAAACAAACAAACTCTTCAGCTACGAGTATAATAAGTTTAATACCTATAATTTTTCTTTTGAGGAATAGAAACTTGAAATACGTTTAACTAGCTTTCCGCGCGCGGCTTCGCCCGCATGGACTACACGACGTTATCCCGCGGGAATGTAACATTTTTCCGGGTTAAAAAGTAGCCTATGTTGCTCGCCAGGCCACTAAGTATCTGTCTCAAATTTCAGCCAAATCCGTTCAGCCGTTTTGGCGTGGTTGAGACACAAACATACAGACATCCAAACATCCAACCAAAACATCTAAACTTTCACATATATAATATTAAGTAGGATAAACTTATTTTTTTATTATTTTATTTATTATTATTAACATTGTACAAGAATCAAAAGATTTTTTTACAAGAAAACGATCTTTTCTGTAGAGTCCGGCCAATTAGTACTTAGTTACAAGATAAAATACAATAACAATAGAACTTATAGATAGATCATTACGAGAAACAAGTACAATGCAAGACAAACATTTATCTTATAACTAATAATGAAGAAAGACTAGCGCTCTAAGCCTGGCCGTACACGGGCCACCGACGAAAACGCCACCGAAAACGCCACCACCGACCTATTTCCTGGGTGCCTACTGCCTACCATCAACTTTAAGACAGCGATTCAAAAATAGCGCGATGCAGAATAGGTTCCTAAAATAAATTGATTTATTTCGTACTATGAACTTCTAAAAACTAGATCGCAAAATGAATTGCTAAATGCAAGGGTCTGACATGCTTTGATAGAGCGAGATCGTCTTATTGAGGTTCCTATAAGAGGAAATAGAGAAGAGTGCCATGTTTTTTCTCTATCACCGAAAGTGCCAAAGAAATTAAAGGTTTTGTGGATTTCTACCTAATTGATACATAAGATTTATTATAAGTGGAATGTGTAGTGTTTGTGGCTAGCATTGTGTCTAGGTGGAGTGTTCGATATTTGGCTGCAAAAGCAACAATCAAAGAAAAGAAGTGGGTGTTATATTTCATGCGTAAGTACACTGTTTTCTATATTTTCATCACATATTTCTTTCTCAAATCTGACAGGAACCATGTTTCTGAGCTAAATCATTAGTTATATCATGAAAAACTTGTTAAATAGGATAAATCTAAAAATTATTTCTAAAAATAACCTCGGAAACATATGACATGTAAACCGGTAAAATTGCGTATATATCTACGATAGAAGCCAGCTTAGCATTGACGTCCACTAAAATCAGTAGGTTTATAATTCGATTTCCGGATGCCTACCATATAGAAAATTTTCCCCAAAAATTACCACATATTTCAGGGAATTTCCAGCGATTTGATGTTTACAGATTTCCGACGCAAGTAAAACTCGTGAGAAATGGATAGAAGCAACTGGAAAAAAGAATTGGGTACCACATAAGTTTTTTTTTTATTTTTTTTTATGTAATTTTAATTTACAATCAGTCGCCAGACTATAAGTAATTGCGTTGAGTGCTAGTCACGTTCAAGAATTAAGAAAGCCAGTGCTTCAGCCTCTCTTAATCATCAAATACTTTTCTTCGTTTAAGTCTTTGGGTGTCACTTCTATTGGTCTCCACCAGCGCTTTAGCAAGAGGATTCGGGTGAGCACAAAGGCGATCCTTGTGTTTATTATTATATTTGGTTATCTCTTCGCTAACCGTCGGTACTTCCAAATATTCATGTATTTCAGTGTTCCTGGTGTACCATGTGGCACCACTGATAGTTCGAAGCATGTTGTTTTGAGCTCTTTGAAGGCACTGGATGTTTGATTTGGAGGCGGTAGCCCACAGCTGGATACCATAGAGCCATATAGGCTTTAGAATTGCACAATAGACCATGATCTTATTATTCAGAGACAGGGTGGATTGTCGTCCTAAAAGCCAAAGTAGATTCCTGAATCTAAGATTTAACTCATCTCGCTTGTGTTTTATATGGTCTTTCCAGGTCATACGGCGGTCAAGGTGGAAGCCCAGGTATTTAACGCACGTGGTTTGTGGCAGTTCATCCTCTCCAAGTTTAACCGGTGAACAGTCCCCTTTTCTCAGTGTAAAAGTGATGTGGTGAGATTTGGTAGCACTCGCCTTGATCCGCCATTTCTTCAGCCATGCAGTAGTGTCATCTAATTGCTTCTGGAGTTGTACACTTGCCAAATCTGGGTCTGAACTACACGAAAGGAAGGCAGCATCGTCCGCAAATGTGGCGACAGTTACCTTAGGGGATTGTGGTAGGTCACAGGTATAGATGTTGTAGAGTATCGGGCCAAGGACCGACCCCTGCGGGATACCAGCACGGACGTTGTAAAATGCAGACGCTCCCTCTCTGTACAACACTTGAAATATTCTATCTTCAAGGTAAGACTTGATTAAAGGATACACCGAGTGAGGTAATAGAGTTTTAATCTTACTCAATAGTCCCTTGTGCCACACGCGGTCAAAAGCCTGTGTACCACATAGACGAATTTGTTCAAAACATTTTGAAATAAACAGAAAAACTAATATTGTAAGATCAGCAAGGGCTGGAAGTACACTCCTGAACATTTGAGACCTACTTAGCGATGACCGATTGCCTGGTGCCTAACCTGTGATGGGCGGCTAGCTCTCCTTCTGCTGTGGTTCACACTGATCCCAAGACTTGTCGTAGGGCTGCGGAGGGGGTGTTGCACGTTCAGCACGGCTTATAAATACTATTCTACTTCTTACTATTACCTATGGTCCTAGTATTGTAAGATCTGTAAGAAAAATAATATCATCAAGTCATATAGACCTTTGAAAAAAAAATATACGTCGGGGGACCGCTAAGTTGGTTAATGGATTTACATCTAAGCTCGTCACATGTATAACGATACTTAAGGGTACCCCGATATCAATCTTTTTCATAGACCTATATGAGTTAATGATATAATTTACTAAGAGTTAGCTTTTATGTGCCAGGGCTTTTTTAGATTTTAATTTAAGTTTTATTTGAAGCTCTTTAAACTGTTTTTGTCGCAATTTTTTTTATTGCACCCTATTTTTTCTAGTTTGTACAATATTTTAGTCAAAGCTCCACCTCTATATGTTTTACCGTTTCGGCAGACAGTTGACCGTCTCAGTTGAAATCGCTTGATCCGTTTAGGCACTACGATACGATGTTACGTACAGACAGACAAAAACTTACAACACCCCTCTTTGCGCTGCATAGGGGGTTAAAAATGTCTTATAAAAACAATTATTGTAAATATACTTATAATAATAATAATATAATAATAACAATAAAAGATTTTATTGCACATAAAAAGGACAAAATACAGAGAAATTACAAACAAAACTAAACACACAAAAGGCGGCCTTATTGCTATATAGCAATCTCTACCAGGCAACCTTGGGTGGAAGAGAAAAATAAAATAAAAATATAAAAGTGGAATTGGTGCAAAAAGAAAAGAATAAGGAGTAAGTACATAAGATATATGAATACAGATAGAAAGAGAACAAAAATAAATAAATATGATAACTATAAATTCGGAGATACAGAAAGGAAATGACTTCTAACCTGAACGTCAAAGGATCTAAGAGTTTGAGCCTTTCTGATACCTTCCGGTAGCGCATTCCACAACCGAACAGCGTGCACAGAAAAGGAGTAGGAAAGGAAATCGGAAGAGTGACAAGGAGTTTCTAGGGAAAGGTTAGAAGCAGAACGCAGAGTACACTGTGAAGATGAGGATGAAGATCGAAAAGAAAAGCATTTTTTAAGATATGGTGGGGTAGAAGGTAGGAAAAGAATGGAATATAGAAGTTTGAGAGTGTGTAAGTCCCTGCGCCGGCGAATCGGGAGCCAATTTAGTTTGCTACGGAATGATGACACGTGGTCATATTTTTGGAGGAACTTAGTTATATTATGTTTTCAATAAAGAAATAACCTGTTTTAATTTAAAGTTTTATTATTTTATTCCATACCACACAATCTCATATTTTTTGTAACTTTTTTTTGTAAGCCGATTTTGATGAAACTTAGTATCTGGTACTATTTTGACAAAAAACAGCAACGCAATGTTAAAAGTATAAAAAAATCCAAGATGGCGGCCAACTTTTTTGTTTGTAGGCCGATTTTGATTAAACCTAGTTTCTGGTACTATTTTGACAAGAAAGCAGCAACGCATTGTCAAAAATATTAAAAAATCCAAAATGGCAGCCATATTTTTTGTTTACAGGCAGATTTCGATGAAACTCAGTTTCTGGTACTATTTTGACAAGAAAACAGCAACAGAATATTAAAAATCCAAGATGGCGGCCAACTTTTTTATTTGAGCCGCTTTGGATGAAACTTGATTTTCGGTACTATTTTGACAAAGAAACAGCAACGCTAAATTATATATACATCAATATTACAATTACCACAGTATAACCAATTTTTCCATATAGTAGGCCAACGCCCTTAAAGTAGGGCGATACCGACATCTGTATAGGTATTTCCGTGAGTACGGAAGGGTTGTAACAAATTCAAATGTGGCAGGTACATTTTGGTGTATTGCGAAATAAAATAAAATAATTAAATTTGGTTAGCATATTAGGGGTAAGAAGTATCAAAATAAAATATATTACATGTTTTATTTAGTTTCACCTATACTTATTTAATATCGCAATACCAATGTATCCACCCGGGGTCGTCAAATAAAAGGTCCACCTTCACATTTTAAAGTCACAACCCTTCCGTACTTACGTAAATACCTATACAGGCGTCGGCATCGCCTAACTTCAAGGGCGTCGGCCAACTGTATAAAAAGATTGCTTAAACTGTGACTATACTATGTTTAATTAGCGAGTCAAAATGTTGACTTTCACCTACTACGGAATACGAGTACTGTAACGAATCCGACTACATTTTAGGGATTTTTTTTTTGCGATCATGGCATCCCCATATTTTCACGTCATAATATGTCTATCTCTTACACCCGGTCGCTCGGTAGCACATCTACCCCTTTTTAATATACTATATCTATGGCTAAATGAGAATGACCGAACGATTTGTGTCCTTATTTCTCCTACCCGTCTCTTTCACTCGAGTCTGTCATGCCCGGAGAGTGAGAGGGACGGGTATAACCTGCAGGTGACATGTTTGCTTGGCCGAGTTATAATTAAAATAAGAGTTCATGACAGCTTAGCGGCTGTGAAATGTCATTGAATGATCAATGAATCGCTGTCATTGATATTAAGATGTCGTGGTACGAATAAGCGAAGCAGATCAGTTTAGATCCTTAACAAAATCGCAATAAGAGTTGATGGTAGGCACCCTGTAGTTTTCATACATACTAAAAGAAGGTAGACGCAGGTAGTAGTCACTTGTTCTTCTCCTAGCTTCAAGTGGCGGCATTTGTGGCTATCGCGTGTGACTCGTGTGTGGCAAGGACCGGACGGTAACGCCGCTTTGGGCGCTTATGTACTTCACGGAATTTTACCGTCAGGAAAAAAAACGGATGATTGTATTTTAATCATAAATAATTTATAATAGTAAGAACTTATTTATTTCATGTAGTTTCTATGTTTCAAACCCTTAATATACACGAAATAAATAAATTCTTACTATTATAAATAATTAATGATTAAAATACAATCATCCGTTTTTTCCGGGACGGTAAAATTCCGTGTAGTGCACAAGCGACCTTAATAGTATGCTTTTTTGTTTTCTTTCTCTCCCAATTTTTACCTCCCTTGAGATTTGTTTCAGTAGAAACTGTAGTCAATTCTTTTACACACATAACATACTCTTTAACATACTTTTAGTAAAATTATTAAACTTACTTCGAGATATTAATATAGATGCTTATGTTGTGTCGCTGAACTGAGTACTTTTTATGGCATGCATAGAAGCTTTAATTTTTAAAATTAAATGCAGTTTAAAATACAAATAAACACACAAAATATTTAAATTTAATATTCCCAACCGTTTAAAACCTCAAATCGTTTTAAGCCAAGCATGCTACAAAGATTTATGCACAATATATTCTTATCACGTACCCATAAGAGACGTGGTTGAACCAATTTGAATATCCCGTACATGTGACCAATCTTCGGTAACAGAGAAGTGACATGGGATCATATTTTATTACATTCGTGCCGCGTCGCGCGTCATGTTACTGCCACAGGGATGTATAATGGGACCGGTATTCTTCACCTTATATTATGAGAATATACTACATTTTTCAACACAAAGTTGTCGACGTGTTTCGTGTAAAATTGTGTCGTAAACTGTGTTTATAGCGCCAACATAGTATATTCCCAGTTCTTTAAGATATTTTAAATGCAATCTCGCCAATAAAATGTGTCATATTTTAATAATACTTTAAAATAATGCGGTGATGCATCTTTATGATAAAATAGAGCATTCACTTGTAATGAGCATTCTTGCGAATGTTAAATTACAGAAAAATAAACGAGAGCGTTTTGGCAAGCATTCTATCGCGCGTTCTGGCGAGCATTCTAACGAAAGGCCAGTAAATTTACTTCGGACTTTTTGGTGAGTCGAGCTTCTGTCATTGTCTTTAATGAAGAATATTTTTTAACGAGTATCGACTAGAGCGTTCGCTAGAATGATTATGAAAATGTTCGTTGCGATGTTGCGATGTGTATGTATACCAACAACAACAAACATTACAGAAAAAAATGCATACTTGCGTACTTACCGTGACTAACACTGTCCTTGCAATGGTACAGCCAATACTTACAGGTAAATCTCATCATTGAAGTGTTAAGTAAACAAAGAAACCCTAAAATTAATAACACAAAATCCGATGATCCGTAGATTGTGAGACGGGTCGATTTTTTCTAAATACTTCATTTTCCGTATTTCAACACAAAATCCATCATAATCATCAGCCATTTAGTGCTCCTACTGCTAGGGCACTGGCCTTCCTTAAGGATGGATAAGGGGAATAGGCCTAGATGACCCACCACGCGGTCTCAGTGGGATTGATGGGTATTAACGACTTCCAATGCAGCCGGGACCTACGGCTTCACGTGCCTTGCGAAGCACGGAGGAGCTCGACATGAAAAGTTTTTGGTTACCCATCCCGTGACCGACCATAGCGAAGAACGCGCGAATCACTGCGCCACGGGCTCCTCAATTTCTATTATATTTTATTCTGACAGATTTTTATATTTTAATATTGTTGAAAGGCAAACAAATTAAGTCTTGGATAATTGAAAATGAAGTATTTTATAAAAAAATCCCATCAGAGCTGGTTGTGAGACGGGTCATTTTTTTCTAAAATACTTCATTTTCAATTTTTCAATAATAAAATTATTGCATTGTAAATGCAAAAAAGGAAAAATTTCAAATAAGTCTTGGATATTGTAAGAAACATTTACCCCCAAGTCCGCCTCTGAGCTAAACCAAAATAAATCGAGTTTGCGACGAATATGGTTTATCGATTCGGCTATGGATATTCCCACTCCCAGGTCAAGGACTACAAGATATGTATGATGCGATATCCTACTGGGTACCCCAAAATGTTTTAAGTTCCTTCCGTAAAATGTATTTTGCTAGTTTTTTGAAAGTTAGATATTTGAGTTTACTAACCGCCTCTGTGGTCTAGTGGTTCATACCACCGATTTCAGACCCAGAGGTCCCGGGTTCGATTCCCAGTGGGGGTACTCATATTGTATTCGGTTTGGTTGGTGGTAGGACTTGTTCTTAGTCCGCCTGGCTAGCAACCACCATCTTATCTAAGTCTGACGCCATATAACAATGATGTTTTCAGCATTATTGTGTTCCGGCAGTTAGAGATAAGATAGCCAGTTCCTCAGTGATTGAGGATTCCGGGAGTAGTGCGTTTCCACCTTCAGTCTTATCACCACTTATCATCAGGTGTGATGAAGGCTAAGTGCTACCCAGACGTGGATAAAAAAAAAAAACTACCGCGCTCACCACTGCACTACGGGCTCCTTCCGTATAGCGCAGTGGTAAGCGCGGTCGGTCTGCAATCGTTGAGGTTAAGCAACTTTCGCAATGGTCGGTCACGGGATGGGTGACCAAAAACATTTCATCTCGAGCTCCTCCGCGCTTCGGAAGGCACGCCGTTGGTCACGGCTGCATTTGCAGTCGTTAACACCCAATCCGCATTGAGCCCGCGTGTTGGGTCATGGCCCATTCTTCTTATCCATCTATAAGGAAGACCAGGGTGCCTACCATCAACTCTTATTACGGTTTTGTTTAGGGACCTAAACTGATCTGTTTCGCTTATTCGTACCACGACAGCTTAATATCAATGACAGCGATTCAGTGATCACTCAATGACATTTCACAGCCGCTAAGCTGTCAGAAACTCTTATTTGACTTATAATCCGGTCGATTTAAAATGACACCTGCAGGTTATACCCGTCCCTCTCACTCTCCGGGCATGACAGAATCGAGTGACAGAGACGGGTAGAAGAAAAAGGACACAAATCGTTCGGTCATTCACATTTAGCAATTCATTTGCGATCCAGTTTTTAGAAGGTCATAGTACGAAAGAAAGCAATTCATTTTAGGAACCTATTCTGCATCGCGCTATTTTTGAATCGCCGTCTTAAAGTTGATGGTAGGCACCTAGAGCCCCAGCAGTGGGGACATTAAATGGCTGATGATGAGGATGATGATTCGAGTTTCTAATCTAGTTAAGTACTTATAGACGTCCGGCAAGTGATGCTTGTTTTATCAAATTCGTGATAATACATTCCTCTCGAATAAAAGTATTATAATTGAGACGAATATGTTTTTGTTTCGAAATCATGTTTATTAATCTGCAGTGATTGTCGCACTATTCTGAATTATTTGTTTTATTTTAATTACTCTTCACGTCGCTTATTCTAAGTTTTTTTCTTATTTATAATAAACGCCAGTCAAATTATTATTGGGAATATGAAAAATGGTATTTAAGAAAAAAAATACTATTTTCAAAATTTTTTTTTTTTTTTTTACATTTACAATCATTCAATCACATCATATAGCTCAGTGGTAAGACCATTAGCCTGAACAGTGAAAGGTCGTGTGTTCGAGTCCCATTCCAACAATTTAATTTCAACTACATCACATATTATACCTACAGGTCAAACTGATAATGATAAAGATGGAATTTATTCCTACTATTCTGGGTTTTTTGCTGTTTCTGCCTTTAGCTACATTTAAAACATTGAATAAATTGAAGAAAGCTTTCGGCTATACAACTGGCAACTCAGGCCGGACATTGCCGTCCGGCCGCCGTCCGGTGCCGTCCGAGTGAAATACTGCGTCGGATTCTCAACAGGAAATTGCACTTTTGCAATAACTCTTGCTGTTAGATAAACACTCTTTGTTTGAAAGTACCTATCGAAAAAATGTATTGAAATGTAGTGCAGTTTAGTTTCAAAGTAGCACCAGTGACAGAAAATTTGAAAGGAAACCTTGGCTTGGTATGGACATGTTATGAGAAGGGATGATAGGCATGTTACTAAAAAGGTGGTCAATTTTACGACGTTAGCCCGCGGGAATGTGATATTTTTCTGTATTATCAAGTAGAATATATCACTCTTCAGCTCCCAACTATCCCCATACAAAAGTCAACAACGTATCAAGTCATATCTTTTACTGTTTAAAATAGATAACTGAATTAAATAATACGAATCCAATACCAGAAGAGTAAACATGTTTTCTTAATTTTTTATTAAATTTTCCCAATACTTTTGTGGAGCACACACCACTAAGCCACCTGGAGCGTCAAAAAATCTCTTAGCTGTTTTCTTTTATTGAGAGTAACCTCATCAGCCGTTTTAGAGTTCCGTACAAAAATGGTAAAAAGGAATGGAATGGATGGTGCGTCTCTGTCTGTCAAAACTGTATATCTCGAAAACTACAAATGCTATCAATTTGAAATTTGGTATAGTTTTGGATGACGTTTGCCCAACTATTTTGCAAATAAGAGAGAAATAACAATTTTTTTGCAACTAGAACTGAAAGGGCGTCTTAAAAATTCAAAGCAGGGCTACTAGAGCATATTGGGTGTAATATGAAAGAGCGCTGCTAAAAATAAATTTTCTGACGAATATGTTAATAACATTTTCACGTTTTATTTACTACCAAAATGTCCTCCTTCTTACCTACTCGCAGGTTACTTTGGTTGAAGCACAGTTGTAGTTTTTTCTAGGCACACGACTATTTAGGTACCTATACGAATGAAGTTTATAAAAGGCTGAATTAATAAATAAACCAAATATGTATATTTATGATAGAACGGAAGCCTCGGTGCGCGAGTCTGACACCCACTTAACCGGTATTTTTTTATTTAGGTACTAAAACTGTGACTGCTAATATAAAATCGAAAATTTAACCGAAATCTACTAGGTACGCTAAAAATACTATAGAAATCGTAAACAAGTCGCTCGCGTCAACGTGACATAAAACAGCTTCAGATTTATCGTTTCCCAATGCAGCATGCATTTCTTTTAGTCGGCAACTGCACTGAACAGGAATTGTATTATAAATAACGACAGGTAAATGCGCCTGTAAAATACAGGCAATATAAAACGGCGGAAAGAAAATTAAGAGGTTTTATTACTTGGGCTGCCTTTTGAAAAAGAAAATTGATCAAAGCGAACTGTGATGCTTGGCATGTTATTAAACAGACGTTCTGACCTTGCCAATTAAGTACAGGTTGGCGCAATAGAACGTGAATATTTGAAAATATTGTAAAAAAAATAGTGAGCTACAATTAAAATATAACAATGCATCTTTAGACAAACAAATGCAGCTTATTAAAAAATATAATATATCATCTAAATAAGGGCCGCGTCGGCGTCCGCACTTCTCTAATCGTCAGCGTGTGGGTTTGAAAAATATTTTCTCAGCAGATTTTCTTATACTGACTGCTTTACTCTTTCAATGTTGTCTGTGGTCCAAAAAAAAAAGTCTAGAATGAGTTTTAGCAAAATGGGTCTTCGACTGTGCCTATTGAAGAGAACCTAAAACTCACGATGGTGGAACTGGCTTTTTCAACTTTTCCTATTTTAATAGTGCTATCTAATTCTATGTGACAGAATAATCAAATCTTCAAGTTTCAAGCTCTTCAATTAAAAGAGAGTTACTGAGATTAGTCAGTGAGATTTGTTTTGCTGGAGCTAACTTTGCATCTAAATTGCAAGAACAGAAAAAAGTTTTTAAAGTAGAATAAATATACAATATGTTTTGATTCTAGGTGATAACGTTATAAGCCACTATGGGAACATTGCAATAGATATTTAAAAAAAATCCAAATAAAATTAAAATATTATGAGATGTATGCAGATAGCATTAGAAAATACCGATAGATGCTTAAAGAATTATTCGAAAGTATAAGAGCATGATGAGACTAATTAAAGAAGAAAGACTATAAAAGGAAACAGACTTTGCAGAATTCAAATAAATTCCAGAGGCAGTTAGTTAAGAATCAAAAACCAAAAAATAATTATATCAAAGGTATACGGTAGTAGGTATTATACAAATAAAAACTAAAAATATACCGCCAATAAAAGTTTTTTTTCTCACCAAGAACACTTGAGCCCCGCAATTGCAGGGTAAGTAAAGCTTTAAGAGCACGCCTATAAAATAAAGCTATGCTATAAAATGCTCAAACGAAACAGCGAGGTTTGTACTTACAGGGAAAAGCGCTCGAGAGCGCTGTGAGTACGCGCTCGACATAGTTTCACTGCTATCAGCAAGACTCGGTGGGATTTTGTGTACAGATAAAAGCATAGAAGGGTGTACAAAACTGATATTAACTTCTCCAAATGGTATTAATTTATATTAGGTTACTTATATATAAATAAAATGATAATAAATAAATAATAATAATACTTATATTAAGCGACCAACAGCGTGAGCCGAGCGAGCGAAGCGAGCGTGCCACGGCAGCGGCCGGCTTCGCTCGCTCGGCTCGCGCTGTTGGTCGCTTAATATAAGCTATAGTTACAAAGACGAATTAATTCGTCGAAAACGAATAATACCAACTTTCAAATAAAATTTTACGAATTGTAACTAATTTTTGTTTTCTGTGTGGGTCTGTACTTCTGCCTTTATGCAAATCTGTCCTTCTGCTAATCTGGGATTTTGCTCTTCCGGGATTATGCTTATCTGTCCTTCTGCTGCAGAGGGCCGGAATCCTCAATAATGCTGAAAACATCGATCTTATTAATGTCAATCAATGATGTTTTCAGCATTATTGTGTTCCAGGAGATAGAAATAAGATAGCCAGTTCCTCAGTCAAGTGATTGAGGATTCCAGGAGTAGTGCGCTTCCACCTTCAGCCTTATCTTTACTTTATTAATTTCAGATGCGATGAAGGCTTGTGCTACCCCGTTATGGATAAAAAGAAAATTAGATGGTTAACTCCATATCCAATGTTGCTTGTAGATCGGTACTTTAAAAGAAATGTTATTCGGTGCTTAACTTTTGCAATGGTAGGCCACATAATGGGTGACCGACACGGTTTATAATCTGGACCTGCTCCGTGCTATACAATAAAAACACGCAAAATTTGTTGCTCTATTGCTATGCTCGTTTTGTTTTTCAAACGAAACAGCGAGTTTTGTAATTACAGCGAAAAGCGCTCGAGAGCGCTGTGAGAGCCCGCTCGACATTAGTGTCGATATAATGATAACCGCATATCTGCTTCGATAAAACTAATAAATTTCGAAAATAAAATGCACACCAAAAGCAAATTTGGTGACTATTTAGCCTTTTTATGTGTCATTCCACATTGTTGCTTGTAGACCGGTACCTAAAAGCTACTTAATAGCTACTCATCGCTCTTGCGTACATACTTAACCTTTGCAATGGTAGGCCACGGGATGGGTGATCAAAGGTTTAGGCCTATAATCTGGAGCTGCTCCTAACCATACAATAAAGACACACCGTTTATTGCTATTCCTATGCTGCATAGGTGATTCATGAGTTTTGTTGAAAACGGCCATTATGTACGTACCTTTTGATTTCCGCTCCATAAATAAGACTCCAAGATAGATTTACAAAATGCTATTTGGGATTTAAATTTATGCTCTGTATTTTCTGCTATGAACTATTAAGGAGAACTAGTAGCTTTAATAAACATTGTTACAGGATAACTCCTTCGGCAAACATGTTCGTAATAACTAGAGTCAACATCTCTCGGCACACATTTACAGAATCATTAAGAATACGTTCAATAGGGTTGCAACATTTTAGAAGAATTATTAGTATAGATCTACCTATTAGGTATATCTACCTGAAATTTTATTTTATTTTATTTACTTTGGCACGGTAACAAAATACAAATTAATACATTTAATTAAATAATCTTAGCTGTTGCAAAATATAAAATACGCATTTCGATAACAACCGCGCACAACATTCAAATTAGGATAGGTTAGGATAAATTAGGTCTATTACAACAGTTTTTGTGTTACTATATTAACTTAGATTGTCACTGAAATACAACAAATTTAAATATGTACAAAAAAAAAATACAAATTCAAAAAAAGTTAGAGCTTTTTAAAAAGAATCAGGTCAAAACCTTCTGAAGACTTGATACTATTTAGAAATGATTTCAAGCTCTAATGAAAGATATCAAGATCCTTACTTACACAATTAAATTTTCTACACATTCGGATCAATGTGCTATTATAAGATACATTATTTTTAGCTAATGGTACATGGAAAAGATGTTGTCTGCGGTTAGATTTACGTATAGATCTCAATGAAACATGCTGTAAGATGTCAGAATCACTAGTAGAATTTACTATTTTATGCAATGTTAACAGGTCACATAGATGCCGTCGTTTGTGAAGTGGTTCCAAATTAAAAAAATATTATGAAAGGATTAAAATTAAACTATATATATGTCTGATCACAATCATCTGTTGCTATTCCGTTCTGTAAAGGTTCTCCGACGTCTCGTTGAAAAACAAAAACCCAATTAAATATCTAACGATTCGTTCACACGGGTTCGTTTTTCACGATTCGCCAAAAAACACCAAAGTGAAAAATATAGAAAAGACAATACTTTGTCGTGTGAACAGGCTTAAAATCTGACTGACTGTAAGTTGAACTTTTAATGATAAGTACCTACTTACTATGTTACATTTTGTAAACTATTATTTTTATCACCATAAAAATATTTATATAAAACAAAATAAGATTAGCCAGCGGTGAATTAAAATAAAAAAATAATAAGTGCAAAAAAATTTAAAAGTTATGGTCTGAATTCGATTGCCAGCCCTTGTCCCCCCCTCGAAAAGGGGGAGCATTTCCGTTTTGAAGTGTGAGACGCTTGAATATGATCAATGTACGCATAATTTTATAAGTATACGCCTGGTTGAAGTTAAATTACAAGCGGAGTAGAATGTATGAATAAATATGGAATATATTGTTTCAGTACAGTTGACAGAGAGTCAAGTTGTACATCTTGGTATACTAATATTATAATGCTTCAGCTTTATAGTTTGTTTGTTAAACTCATCATAGTTTGTTTGTTTGAACGCGCTAATCTCAGAAACTATTGGACCGAATTGAAAAATTCTTTTTCACTTCTCATGCTCGTAAAGTTCGTGTTTATGTTGGGTATAGGCTGCATAAAATCGCTTTTTATGCTCTAGTGCATAAAATAAAATCTTCGTCTAAGTCTCAGACTTTAAGACAAAGGGCGTCAGGTAAACAGCCACACACGCAATTAAACTTCGTTAAATAAAGTTGTTATTTCATTCTGTTTCTTTAATTTTGTACACAATCCATTTTAAATTACTTACTAAACTAATAAAACTAGGCAAAATTTATGAGTTTTGTAAGAAATAAGTATTTCAAGAGCATTATGGACTACGATCTATGCTAAAGTCACTGTGCTGCCACTGCCACGTATAAAAAAAAAAGAAAGTCTTCCCGCCAATATGGCGAAGTCTTTATTTTTTCTTTTTTGCAATATTGTTATTTATTTTCCTCACACTCAAAGTGAAAAGCAGAGTGTATAACTCGTAGATAAAACCAATTTTACCCTCGAATTGACTATCCACCCTCGCCTACGGCTCGGATGGATATATACGTCTCGGATAAAATGGTACGTTTTATGCACTTGTTGTACAATCTACTATTTGTGTTGGATATGCCATTAGCGGTGCTAGCTACTTTGCTCTACCAAATTTCAGTACCTACTCTACTCTACCAATTATGTCTACATTATATAGTTAGTAAGATAGTTAGTACTCTACCACTCTACTATACCATTTACTCTACCCACGTACAGCAGCCTTAAAGGCTATATAACATCATGCTACGACCAATAGAAGCGGAGCATTATTGAAAAATGTTGCAAAAACGGAAAAAAAATATTTCTTTTTAGTTGGTTTTTATCCTTTTTCTCAAATTAACGCAGGTGAAACTGCGGTGCAAAGCTAGTGTTTACGCACAAAGCGCAGACTTTTAGTGTTATGATGGGTAGTTTATAATAGTACAGTCGGGCTGATGAAACCGTGTTGTGATCAACCAGAACTTGTCTTCATATTGACAGTTATTTAAATGAGATTTTATAATTATTTTTATGCATTCACAATGCAATTTTGTAAGTATAGGAAAAATGTGATAGTAAAAAACCACGAGCCCTATAAGTAGCTTTCAGGTGGGATTCGAGCCCGCGCCTCCGGGAATCTGGCCCGATGCTCTGACCAACTAAGCTACCGAAAGGCTTACACGACTCGTCGAATTTTTTCTTATTTTTTTTTACTATCACATTTTTCCTATAGTTATTTTATTAAAACACGTTCTCACAGTAAGTAAAAGACATTTATTCAGAAACGGAAGTGTAAATCACATATAGTACCACAAATTATATAGAGGCAGCATAGACAATAATGCAAGTATTTTGTTACTAACATAACACCCCCACTTAACAAAATAAATGGATTTTTTCTAACAAAGCATTTTTTATTTCACTTTTTTACCCAACATGTTCATAAATTTATAGTGCTTAGCTGATGAAAGACCTTTAGTTAACAAGTCAGCAGGCATTTCCTGAGTTGAAACATATTCTATGTCAATTAATTTATTTTTTACTGCATCTCTAACATAATGAAAACGTACATCAATATGTTTGGATCTAGTGTTTGCTTGATAACTTGCTGCTAACTTTAAAGCACTTTGATTATCACAGGTCAACTTGACTACATTTTGTATACCAGTAACGGCCTCTCTTGATGCTTCTGAAAGAGCAACATACTCTGCCTCAGTGCTAGATAAGGAGACAGTCTTTTGGTTTTTACTCTGCCAGGAAATCACAGAACCATGAACACGCTTCAATTCATCAGTTTTAGAAGCACAATTTGAGAAAATTAGAAATCATCAACATACACAGTTACAATAAGTTTAACATTATCAGAACATTTTGTAAACAAGCACGGCTCAAGTTTACTTATCTTAAAACCAAAATTAAGCAAACAGTCTTTCACCTTTTCATACCAAACCAAAGATGACTGTTTTAACCCTAGAAAGATAATCTACGTCAAAATGACTCCGTGTGTTTCAAAATATTGCTGCCTCTCTCTAATTCGCGCGAATCCGGCGCAGTGCTTTACGGACATTTCAGTTGCCGGGCGGAGCTATCGAGTGGCGGTCGCGGCACCGAAGTAAGTGTTCCCGTTTTCGAATTACAACAGGTGTTGGAGTCAAAATGACGTATGATTATCTTTAACGTGACTTTTAGGATTTTTGTATGCATTTCAATTAGGGTTCTTTTTAGTAACTTTTATTTGTTATTTGTTTTAGCGATAGTTTTACCTTTATATTATATTTATAAATATTACAGAATATCCTGTCAAAATGGAAAATCGGAATTTACAAGACGAAAGCATCCTGGCGGCTCTTTTAGAGAGCGATGAAGATCTTTCATCTGCCGACACTGACAGCGAGCTCGAGGACCATCTGAGCGAAGACGACGTGCAGAGTGACGTTGAGGAGGCATTCGTCGACGAGGAGAGGGACCAAGAGTCAATAGCATCCAGTCTACCACCTGAAGGAAATGCTGAACAAGTACCACCAACTACAGCTTCTCGTCGTCTGATAACCGTGTCTCGGCCTAGCATAAGAGGTAAGAATAAACATTGCTGGTCTACTACAAAGGCATCAAGACGAGGACGAATCTCAGCACTGAATATTATAAGGTCACAAAGGGGTCCGAGGCGAATGTGTCGCAATCTTTATGAAGCTTTGCATTGCTTCAATATTTTCTTTACTGATGAGATAATTGCTGAAATAGTTAAGTGGACAAATGCTGAAATATCTCTAAGACGAAAGGAAACCATGATAAGTGCTACATTTCGTGACACCAATGATACTGAAATTCGTGCTTTGATCGGCATCCTGGTAATGACAGCAGTGAGAAAAGATAATCACATGTCCACAGATGAGTTATTTGATCGATCTTCGTCAATGATTTATGTTTCCGTTATGAGTCGAGATCGGTTTGATTTTTTGATCCGATGCCTTAGAATGGACGACAAAACTATCCGTCCAACACTTCGAGCCACTGACATTTTTACTCCAATGCGCAAAGTATGGGATCTATTTATTGACCAGTGCATAAATAATTACACTCCAGGAGAACATCTCACCATAGATGAACAGCTCCTTGCTTTTAGAGGTAGATGCTCATTCAGGATGTACATTCCCAATAAGCCAAGCAAATATGGCATAAAAATCGTCATGGTATGCGACAGTGGTACATCGTATATGATAAACGCAGTGCCTTATTTGGGAAGAGGAACGGAAACAAATGGCGTACCCCTCGGAGAGTACTACGTGAAGGAGTTGACAAAGCCTGTCCACGGCAGTTGTCGCAATATAACCTGTGATAATTGGTTCACATCGATTCCTTTGGCTCAATCTTTGCTTCAAGAGCCTTATAAACTGACACTGGTCGGGACCATTCGCTCTAATAAAAGAGAGATACCTGAAGAATTGAAGAACAGTCACTCCAGACCAGTAGGAACATCAATGTTTTGTTTTGACGGACCCCTGACACTTGTCTCATATAAACCGAAGCCGGCCAAGATGGTTTACCTTTTGTCATCATGTGACGAAGACGCGGCCATAAACGAAGTTACTGGGAAACCAGAAATGATCATGTACTACAACCAAACCAAGGGAGGAGTAGATACCCTTGATCAGATGTGCTCTCTTATGTCGTGCAGTAGGAAGACTAACAGATGGCCCATGTGCCTTTTTTATGGGATGCTGAATATTGCATTCGTAAATGCATATATAATATACATACAGGCACAATGTTGTCACTAAAGGCGAGAAGCCTCTAAACCGCCGCAAATTCATGAAACACTTGAGCATGGCTCTAACTTCACCCTATATGGTCAAGCGCTTGGAAGCACCCACTTTGAAGCGATATTTGCGAGATGAGATAAAGAATACGTTACCGAAAGCTGCTCCTGGACCAACCGAAGATGACACAGAAGAGCCCAATCCAAAAAAACGTACTTACTGTGCCTATTGCCCCTCTAAAAAAAAGCGTAAGGCTAGCGGATGTTGCAAAAAGTGCAAAAAGGTTATTTGTCGTGAACATAACATTGACATGTGCCTGAGCTGCATCTAATCGACCTCCGTAGATTTAAGTGTTAAAAATATATAGATTCTATTGTTTCAAACTAACAGTATTACTAGAAATGACTGATTAGTTTAAAAAATGAGATTTATTAATTATAAGAGAAGTTCCTATGTTTTGTTACTTTAAAATGATAGCCTTATGTTTCGTTCCTTTTTTAAATAATTAATAAACAGTACTTATATATAATTATATTGTATTTTTATTTAAACTGATATGAGAAATACATACACACCATAGTTCATCAAATTAAGTAACTAATCTTTGAAATAATAGCCATTTAAAACTAAGGAGTAATTTTGACGTATGATTATCTTTTCCGTACATCTAAATAAGATTATCTATCTAGGGTAACCATATACAGCTCTTTTGAATTTCAAAACCTTTCCATTGCTTTTATTTACAAAACCTTCTGGAAAATACATGTAAATGTCTTCTTTTAATTGTCCATTTAAAAACGCAGTTGTCACATCTAAATGGGTTATGTCCATGTCCAACTGTACACTTAAAGCAAATAACATCCTAAGTGTAGAATGCTTAACAACGGGAGAAAAGGTGTCCTCATAATCAATGCCACGTTTTTGTGTATAGCCTTTAGCCACGAGTCTGGCACGATACCGCACTTTATCACTCACATCTAGCTTTTTATTTAGCACCCACTTACACTGCACAATGGACCTATCGCTTGGTTTATCCACAATCTCCCACGCATTATTGTCCTCGAACGACTGAAGTTCCTCCCGCATAGCCTGTCTCCACTCATTGGCTTCAGGTCCAGTCAGCGCTTCTGAGAAATCAATCTGTTCAACTCCTGGACTCGAACTGGAGATATTACTAAGCCAACCGTAACGTTGAGGCTCTTTACGTATCCTCTTGCTGTCTATAGGTCCTGGAAGTGGTTGCATCTGCACTTCACTACTTGAGGTAGTCAGAGTGTCATCACTACTAACACTACTTTCACTACATGGATCAGTATAAACAGATGTATTTGGATCCGAATCATGGAGAGATTCATTCATTGAAGACTCCCCCACTGAATCTCTGCCATCTTCAATTGATACTGGCGATTCAGAATTTTCAGTTACAATATGTTCATCCTGTTTCCATACTGCAGTTATTTCTGTATCTAACTTGATTTCAAAATTTTTTGTTATTCCTGTGATGAAATAATAACTCAGCAGTATAGGCATCCATTTATTCATGCTTCCTTCGTACAATCACTGGTCAACGTCCTTTCGACTCGACAACTCGAACATAATTGACTGTCCGCCTACGGGTAGATTTCCACCATTTTGTCTATCCCCGTTCAAAACACAGTGGCGCCATGGCGGCGCTTTCTCTCAATTTAAACTTAAAAGTGTTGCCAGTCATAATTACAATTTGTACTACAATAATGTTAATTATTTTTATCATTACTTTTTTGAAATACAACATTCGGCCATCCGACATAGTGCTACCTCCTGGTGCACTGTATGTAACAAGTACCTAGTCAGTTTCTTTATTTTTACAGAATACTATTTTAAAGGAATATAAATACAACATTTGGCATTATAATCACAGTATATGAAGTATAATCTCAACAAAATTTATAAAAACATGATAATAGTTAAAATAATAATTTACAATGTAAATGTACCTACCTATGCACATCTCAGATTTCTTCGAGCGTTTTAGTATCACTTATTTTTAGCATTTCACTGTACGTTTTTTTTATATATTTTTTTTTATTTTATGTCTCTTTCCATCTGATTTCAGATCCTTCCGACCCTCAGATTTTAAATTTTATTATTTTGTTTGGAATCAGGATACGGTATTTACTTTTTTTAAGTTATGACTTTACTGAGGCAAGGAAAGTTATCTATTTGATATTTAGATTTATTTGAAAAGAACTAGATTAATAGTTATTTTAAATCAAGGCAAACTACTGACTCGACCACCAGTTCACAAATGGGGAGGCCCTTCGGAGAAAGAACTGGCAAGAAAACTCGCGAAGGGTGAGCTGACCGACCTCCGTATTATAATTTAATTTTCTATTTATCTAAGTACAAGAGAACTTGCCAGAATATATTATTATTTAGGTCTCAAAACGATGTTATATTATATTTGCTGTTAATTTATTATGACACTGTAGCGTTGCGTCGCTCGCTACTATCCTATTTCATATTATTTTTATTTTATATTTTCACGGTATCATTTTTATAACCTCCTTGCATGTAATTCGAAACTATTTGTCAAATTTTTATGAGTTTGTTCTGAAAAATAATATTTGGAACGTCATGTCGTTTCCATGACATTGTTTTTTTTTGTGTTTAGACATCAATATAAAAAATATTTGATTTGTTTCGGCTCACCTTTAAATCGGCTAAATTATATTATTAAACTATTATTTTACTTTTATTGCCATTATAAAACCTGTAAGGAATTTCCTGCAGGTAAGACCAATTTTGTAGTAGATAAATTTGTAAGTAACGTTCTGTTTTGACTTTTTGTACTTATATTAATTTGTGATTTTATTTTTAGGTTTTATATTTTAAAATAAATTTAATATCTGTGGATTGCCGGCCTTTTAGTTGGCTGCCCAGCCACCACACTAGTAGTTTTCATTGTTAAAACGTGTTGATTTCGGTTGTTTGGTCGATTAAATTTGTAATTGATCTTGAATAAATAGTAATACAAAGTTATGTCAAGTAAGTATAAATTATAACGTACAAATTGCTAGATTATAGATATGCAGGAATTGAAAGCGATTTCTTTTCCTTGAAAGTCCTTCTAAGCGTTTCATGGTAAAACGTCAGATAAATAATGCGAACGTGATACAAATGATGTGAATGCATAATTTGGTAATACGAATGTACCTACCATACAATACAACATTTACTTTTACAGAATTGTTCCGATTTATGACGCCTTAAGTTAAAAGAGGACACAAACTATTAAACTACACGACATAAGCAATTATTCTGAGCAAAAATAGATATAAAGCGTAACAATAGATTGAAATCTTTGTATCGATATTATAAATAACAACAAGATTTCCAATTTAAATGAGTGTCTATATATATATACCAAGTAATATTTTCATTATTTCTATTATTTTTTGTTTGATTCATATATTATTAAGTTCAACAATTCACATCTGAAGTTACCAAATTGAATGTATTTAATATTCGTGGGATTAACTACGCACATCAGACGTTCATTATTCTATGTTTGAAAATCACTTTTAAATAATTCTAATGTAATACTACGTATTCCGTTTAATTCAGTCGGTTGTGCAGGACCAGCTACTTACATCCTCAAAAGTTTCAAACATGTCTATGAATAAGTCTACACGAGGCGTTTATTTGTTAATTGCGCTTTTTTTATGTACTATTATGTCAGTAAGCAACGGTAAAATTGTAAGATACTTAAAGGTCATAAAGATTACTTTCTCAAAAATCAAGCATTGGAAATTTCCATGTATTATTTGTAAATAATAGTTTATCTGTATGTCGCTCATTTATTAAACCTGCGAATACTCGCGTCTCTAACTTAAAATTAACGATTTATAAAAGAGGCGCACATAATGTATCAATAGACTTCTCAATTACATTTCATGCATCGGAACACCGAAACATCACCGCTCCACTCGGAACTCAATCCTGTACAATTTATATCAAACCTATCAGAACCCACGGGCCTTAGATTAAATACTATTACAGTTCAGTACCTACAGTTAAAGATTTGTCTTTCTTTAGTCCTATAATTAACCAGTAACCACTAGTCACCAAAAGTGCCTATATGTCTTGGCTATGGCTTTCGGCCATCGGCCATCAATAGCAGTGTCACTAACACAAACATTGAGGCCGACTGGTTTCAAAGTCTTATCTATACAGATTCTGTTTCGCTCGGTAGTAGTAGGTCTAAATCCTGTTTTAAACCCACTATGCTGGATGAATGATGGATTTAAACTAACAGTACTTTTCATAATACGAAACTATATATTTGTATTTATACGACCTATTACCATAGCATATATATTTACTGTGCATTATATACTCTATAATTTTATTACCCCTTAAGTTATGTTTTCATGTAAGTACCTTACTGCCACTTCGGTCTCTTTTATTTTAGTGAAAGCTCTATACGCTTTATTATTTTTACCTTATTATTCAAGAAAACATTTGCAAAACAAAGTTAAGAATGCGATCTAGAAAATAAATTTACAAACAACAATTTTTTTGTTTTGTAAAAGTACTAGTATCAAATCTCTGATTGAGCTGAATGATCCGAGAGGACAAAGTGCACAACTTTTTACCTTATCTATCTAAGGCTTGATAACATAATTTCTAAATAGGTCAATGATATTGGTGTTATTCAAGTGGTTTCCATAATTAGGAAGCTTGTCGTGGTAAGTAATTGGTAAGTTATCATTACAATTAAAAAGTGATGTTTTTCATATTTCTGCTACCTACTTATATTTAGAATATAAATATTAAAGTCGCCAACTAAGACAATTCCCTGTTCGTACCTACTCGTAAGTAATAGTCTTTTTGATAAAAGTTTTAGGGTCTTTTTAAATAAGTAGGAAGGTATGTCAAAACTGGACTTTAAAACATTTACAGTCACATCATCAGCAAAGTTTGAATCGAAGAGTAAAATAATGCAATATTCGAAAGTAACGAATTTACACAATCAAGTTCTAATAATTTATGCCGATATTAATTTACATACACACTCCGCCCTTCCCCCCGTTTCGGGATGAAGATGAAACCAACTGATATCCTGAAATCACTTCGACGATCCAAGTAGTACCAAGGTGACGGCTCAGAAATCCTCGAGACACAGCGGCCGGCGTGGCGCCACCAACGAGGCATCAGTGACGGGATGGTGATCTGCGTTCCTCTATTGGGCCGTCGCTTTCTTCCTTCAATGACTTGTTTGCGTTTCATGACCTCGCAAACATTAGAACAAATAAATGATATTAGTGTATGGTGTTTTATTTATCCTTCTTGTCAATCTAGTTAATCAGTAAAAATACTCAGAAAGCTAAACTTCTATAGAAAATTCACAGAATTATTTAATAATGTTAACATTCTTATATGGTACACTTAAATAAGAATGGCTAACTTGTCCAACTGAAATAATTGTATGCCACATAATTATGTTCGAGCGACACACATAGCCCAATCAACTAAAAAGTGTATACTTAGTATAGGGAAACTTTCGTCATTTATCAAATTCAACAAGTCAAGACACTTAGTACATTCTGAAACTAATGCACTTGTCTATTATAACTGCATATAAAATTAAATTAACTTTTTATGATAACAAGGGACAAAATAGTATGGTAATATAGCTACTTAAAGGTCTTCGACCTACAATAACCACAAATACATTTGATCAATCAGCTTTAGGTATTGTTAACAATAAGACATATGCCTACAAGCTGAAGGCTTGTATATAGGCGAGTCTAGCCTGACAAACTAAAGGCACTTCTAGCATTGTAATCAGAAGGCGCGTGTAGCCTTTTAACCTAAATATACACCTTGATTTTTAATCTAGAAGGCGCGTGTATAGCCTTTTAACATAAGTATACACCTAGATTTTTAACCTAGAAGGCGCTTCTATCCTTGTATCTAAATGCACATAGTCTTATGAACTGGAACGCACCTAGCCTTGTAAACTGTAGTCGCATTTAGCCATGTAAACGGTATGTGTGTCTAGCCTTGTAAACTGTAGGCGCGTCTAGCTTAGTAAATTGTAGGTGCCTCTAGCCTTGTAAACTGTAGGCCCATCTAGCCTTGTAAACTGTAGGCGCATCTAGCCACATAAACTGTAGGCGCCTCTAGCCTTGTAAACTGTAGGCCCATCTAGCCTTGTAAACTGTAGGCGCATCTAGCCACAAACTGCAGGCGCGTCTAGCCTAGTAAACTGTAGGCCCTTTTAGCCTTGTTAACTTTAGGCGCATCTAGCCACATAAACTGTAGGCGCGTCTAGCCTAGTAAACTGTAAGCGCATCTAGCCTTATAAACTGTTGGCGCATCTAGCCATGTAGCCTAGTATCTACTCAAGCATAGACACACATGGCCGACTCATAGCTCCCATGGCTACTCAACTAAGCCATAGGCACACATGCCCTTTTTCTAATATTACTTTTGAAAAGCGACTGCAAAATTAATTTCAAACTATCTATGCACTGATGACCTTTCGGCAAATGACCACTACTAGTTAAGCTTAGACACACATAGTCCAATTATAAGCGAGACACATGGCTGACTCGTGGCTCACATGGCTACTAAACTAGGCTATAGGCACACATGGCGACTCAACTACGCAATAGGCACACATGGCCTTTTTCTGATACCTATTACTTTTGTTAAGCGTCTGCAAAATTAAACTTCAAACTGTCTAAATCCATTAATAACTTTACGGCAAATGGCCACTACCTACCACTCAAGCTTAGACACACATGGTCTAATATAAGCGACACACATGGCTAACTCAACAAACTAGTTGTATAGTAATAGAATACAAAGAATTGAGTATTGTTCATATAACCTCACTCGCCCTTTTTGCATTCTTGTCTATATTAAATAATATTTTTCGATTGAGTTTACAAAAAGATAAAATCACTATTCTCTTTAAAACATGCTCAACATATTTGGCCCACATCAATGGCATGTGAAAGTCAAAATCAAAGCTATCTTTATTTACTATTTTGAGTACAATTACGCAATCATAGCATTTACATTTCTAATATTCCTGAACACGTATCATATAAAATCTATTTTTGGTTTCGAATGTTTTCAATCTTCATTTGAACATTTGAAAAAGATTTGAAACGTCCGGGTTGATTGACTCCGAGTCATAAAAAGACAGCTTATTAAATAAAGTGCCGATTTTCACAGAAAGACGGAAATAATTTGAAATATTTTGTAAAGGCGAATAAGGTCAACTGATCAAACTGATTTTCTAAAACTTCTAGGGAAAAATTGCACGTACCTTATAACTGAACTTCTTTGCGTGTTGTTTTTTGCCACTTCTGAATTGTGATGAAATAATAACTCAGCAGTATAGGCATCCATTTATTCATGCTTCCTTCGTACAATCACTGGTCAACGTCCTTTCGACTCGACAACTCGAACATAATTGACTGTCCGCCTACGGGTAGATTTCCACCATTTTGTCTATCCCCGTTCAAAACACAGTGGCGCCATGGCGGCGCTTTCTCTCAATTTAAACTTAAAAGTGTTGCCAGTCATAATTACAATTTGTACTACAATAATGTTAATTATTTTTATCATTACTTTTTTGAAATACAACATTCCTTCCATTACTATGACATCTCTCTTCACAGTTACAGTATTAGTCTTAGGGTCATTTACACGATAACCTTTCACTGTTTCAGAAAATCCTACTAGGATATACATTTCCGCCTTTTTGTCCCATTTTAATCTCTTTTCCTTAGGTATGTGTACCATTACTTGACAACCAAACAGACGTATGTGACTCAAGTTTGGTTTTCTATTATACCATGCTTCATAGGGTGTTTTATTACTTAAACTTGAAGTTACAGACCTGTTTTTCAAGTACACTGCTGTATTGGCCGCTTCTGCCCAAAACTCTTTACTGAGCTTGGCATCGAACAATAGGCATCTTGCTTTTTCAACAATAGTTTTATTAGCCCTCTCGGAGACACCATTCTGCTCCGGGGAATAAATAACTTCTCTTCTGGTGAATAATTCCTTCTTGTATTAAGTAGTTTTCCATCTCTTTACTACAAAATTCTCCACCATTATCAGATCTAAACACCTTAATTTTTTTATTCTGCTGATTTTCTATCATTACTTTGAAGTTCTTAAATATCTTGAAAACTTCACTCTTTTGTTTAAGAAAGTAAATAAAAGTCATACGACTGTAATCATCTATAAACAAGACAAAATATCGAAATCCGGCAATGGATTTTACTTCCATGGGTCCACATACATCGGCATGTATTATCTGAAGCGTTTCATCACTCCTTTGTCCAACATTTGAAATGGTAAACTCATTAGTTTACCCTCACAGCGTGTGACACATTTAGCCTTAGACAAGTCACTATTATCTGGATAAGTCAGTCCATCTACAATGCCATTCTTCATCTTGTTAATATGTGCTAATCTCCTGTGCCAAAGCTCAGCATTTGCTACAGCAGACATTGCTAGTGTACAATCTGCTACTGTGATATTTAACTTGTACACTCCATTTGTTGATATTGCTGTAGCCACCAACTCATTCTTTTTATTGCGAATATAACATTGATCTGCCTCAAAAATAACCTTGTTTCCATTTTTGATGAGCTCACTCACGGACAATAAATTGGTTGTTAAGTTTGGCACGCATAGCACATTCTTAACCATTATGTCATAATTATAACTAGTCGATATTTGTACGTCTCCGGAACACAAAACTGGCACTTTCACATTGTTTGCTACGGTCATTTCTGATAAACACGGTATATGGTTTGCGTGTTTTATCCACTCTTTGTTAGCCGTCATATGTGCACTTGCGCCGCTATCTACGTACCATTCATTTTTACTATATTCTCCATTTAAAAATACCACACTAAAAGCATTGGATTGCTTGTTTTTCTGCAATAATGGACACTGGTTTCTAAAATGACCCGTTTCTTTACATTTATAACAAGTGACATTTCCGTGCTTGTCATCTTTCACTTTTGTGTTCGACACGAAGCTCGACTTAATCATAGATGTATTATTCCTGTAGATGGATCACAAAAATAAGCTATAACTCACCCATCCTTTACCCCTTCTAACACTTTCAAATTGTCATAAGATAGAAAGAGACATACATGTTAATCTGTTGCGTCGTAATTAGTGAATGTCTCCATTTTGACTATGCAATGCTAGATGACATTAGATGATGATGATGCAATGATAGTGCTGTGGTTTTTTTTTATTACAAGTTATCGATAAAACATTTAAAAATAAGTTAAATCCAATGCGATACATAAAATTACAATGCATATGTATATATCGCAGGCGTATTGTATATTTCACCAATTACATAGCAACTAGCTGTATTGGAAAACAGCACCGCATTGTAATGCGGCGGATTCAAGATACGCCGTATTCAATACGGCTGATCGAAACTACGCCGCATTGAATAGAGCTCTTCGCGCTTTTCAATGCGGCTAGAGACTTAATGTAATTGGGCGGTTCATAATCCGCTTTTCTGTCAGTTTTTAGTACTAATCGTGTCCAAAGTGCCCACGGCCTTAGAATTTTGTTTATGCTATGAAACTTCGGCATAGGTCGAAATATGGCAAAAATTTCTTCCCTCCAGACAAAAGCGCACGCTCAGCTGATCGATCTAGTGTGACAGTTTTTTTTTTATATTTCGACGTATGCTATGCTCCAAAGAGAAAGTTGTTCAGTTTCATGGTCTAAAAGCAAGCCCTTTAATTTTGAATCAGTGCCATATATGAAGTAGATACTATAATTATACTTGAGGAGATCGATGGCTCATTGGTACGCGCATTCTGCATCCGGTGGTTGATGTTAAGCAACATTCGTTGCGGTTGGACATCTGCTATGGAATTGCCTAAAGTCAATCGTATTCATTTGCAATTCATATTGTATCAAATTAAATGTCATTCCATACAAATTGCAGCCGATTGAATTCGATATGAACTGTCAAATTAATACGATTATCTTACGCAATTGCCCCCCTGAATGGTGACCCAAAACTTTATTATCTCGGTCTCCTCTGTGCTTCGGAAGGCACGTTAAGCCGTTGGTCCTGGTTGCATTAGCAGTCGTTGGCACCCTCACCCACCAATCCGCATTGTCTTCGCGTGGTGGGTTATGGCACTTATGGCCCGTTCTACCTATGGTGTTTTCATGCACAGGGAAGGCTATATGGGCTAATTGGGCTATAGCCCAGCAGTGAGGACATTAATATGATAATGATGATAATTATACTATTTATACTAGGAGGTATAGTCGTAAAACTGAACGAGATTTCTAATCAATTTATTAAATTAAATAATCTGCTGAATGATATCAACTAAAAAAAAATACAGATTTCACGCTAATTTTTATACTCTTAATGTATAATTTTTTTTAAGTATAAATCCACAATTTGCTTTAATAAGTGCATCGAGCATATTCTTGTTTGTTGCGAAGGTCTCCAATCGTCGCCTTTTCTTACGTTTCTTATTCACGTTTCCTTTACATCGACGGCGGCGCGGCGCGCGGTGGGAAATCTGTTTAAAATTGAGAAAAATTAAGTTTAAATACAAAATTGTTAACATTACAATTTTTTATCGATATTACATAATAAAATCGGACTACAACACTATCAGGTTGGTCAAATGTCAAAAAATCCCAATTGGCTTTAAATTATATATTTTTAGCCTAAAAACACCCGATTTTCTTCAACCAAGTCAATGTTAAACTGTGTATACACGTACAGCGATTTAGTTTTTGCAAATACGGACCAGTAAGTTATAAAAATGTGTTCGCAAAAACACAAAACAATGAGTGTGACTTACCTCTGAAATGATATGTGTTCATTATTCTCTTTCAAAACACTCACTCTGCTTGAATAACCGGGAACAGTACAGGCCATTCTTAACAAATAACAGATTTACCGCACCACACCATCAAATCTTTCTATATTTTACTACAAAAAAAGATTTTCTTTCTGAAGCATTTGTAACCAGCTGGTTAACAAACAAATATGACGTTCACTTTTAAGTGGCGCGCGACTCATTAGGACGCACACGTTGGGCTATTGTTATCTCTTTTTAACACACGAAATGTCGCCATTTGAGAGAGGAGAGTCGATTATAGAAGGAATCGTTCATATTTTTATGCTCCATCTACAGGAATAATACATCTATGGACTTAATACTGAGGTAACAGAGTATTAAGTCAAACTTCATGGTGTTCGACTTTCCGCCATTTTTACCGCCAAACTTCTGCTTCCTGTAGCTGTTTGTAGTAGCGAATGCAGCGCCACTGGAATCCATAACGTCAATATTTGAAACCTCCATATCAATTAATTTTGATTTTATTGCATCCGTAGTAATTCTCATACCCGAGTGCTCAATAGCCATAATCATCGGTGAAAATTTTCTGGCAAACCTGCTAGCAGCAATGATCCGACCCATTCTTCGGTGATAGTAAAACCCGTGCCTTTCAATCTCTGCGCTGTTTCGACTACTTGCGTGACGTATGATGTCATAGAATCGCAATTTTCTTGTCGTAACGAGATTAAATGTCTTAAAAGAGCTATCTTTCTCGGGAAACCCGAGTCATCGAACATCGTTTTGAGTTTTACCCATAGCTCCAAGGACGTTTTTGTTTCCTTGACATGCACGTATAATCCAGGGTCAATGGTCAAAACTAGCTTCGCCTTAGCTTTTGAGTCATCTGCTGGTTTTGCTTCAAATCCTGATACTGACTCTGACTTGATATAGTTCACCAGGTTGTCAAGAACTAGCAAATTTTCCACTGCAAAACTCCACTCGTCATAGTTTTCCCGGCCCTTGAGCTTAGGAACGTTCTAAATATAGTTTACCGCCATGTTATTAAAGAAAACAATTTCCAACTGTTTTATACGCAATTATACTTAATTTTAACTGTATAAAACCGAAAAATATGGATATTCACCCATAACCTATTAAAACACGTTCTCACAGTAAGTAAAAGACATTTATTCAGAAACGGAAGTGGAAATCACATATAGTACCACAAATTATATAGAGGCAGCATAGACAATAATGAAAGTATTTTGTTACTAACATAACATATTTAAATTCAATAAGGTCCAAATTCAAACTTGGTGGAATTGACACTGACGCTTGTTTTGGCGCTTTCCAAGAAATTATTAGCAAAATGGGTAAGGTTGCCAGGCGCCCGGATAAAGACGAATAGGGACAGTCTTTTTAAACGCTTGTCTGGCCAAATAAGACGGTATTCAGCCTGTCCGGGTTTTGTACGGTTTTTACCTCTTTGACCAACTCGCGAACTAGCCGGTCGCTGCTCGCGCAGCGGGAGGCTTGAAATAAGCATGAAATCCTTGTATTTTAGGGTGTCCGGCCTTGATACCCAAAAGGCCGGATAAACTACCTGGCCAGTCCGGCTTTTCGATTTTAATACCTGGTAACCCTAGTCGTGATTCAGTTGGTTCGAGCGTACATTTTGAACTTTTTCAGGAAAAAGAGATATTTCAATACAACGAGCAAAGTATTTTTTTTTCGTAAAAAACAATTCTTTTTTTACCTAATGAGAGATTTTCTACCAGCAAATTAAAAAAAAAAGTTTATTTATTAGCTCGATAGATGGCGCTGACCAGACATGAATCCACTTACCTCTATTGTTTATTACCACACAGAGATGGGCCTACTTCTCGAAAGATACAAGTTTATAAGTTCACAAGCTTCGAAATGTAACATGGACTTGTAAATTCTGTTTCACGAAGTAAATAACAAGTGTTTTTTACGGTAACAAAAAAGAGTGTCATTGGAATACCTAATGACATATAAATGTGTGCGGGACAGATTATTATGATTTATTGTGTTTAGAAATAAGATGTATATAAAATTCCTTGAGTTGACCGTTGTATAATAAAATGATATTTTTGTGTGTATTTTACTCCCTCTGCTAGGTTGAGATAAATTAGATAAGTTTTATTTGTGTTGTATATAGATCGTTTGTAATGTTAAAATAATTTGTAAAATGCAAAGGGCTCTCGATACGGTATTGCCTCGACGTATCTAAGGTCCGATTCGCTATCTCGCTCACTCGGGATATGCTCTTCTAGTACAGCCGCGCCTCTAGCAGCACATCTCGGAACTCCCTTACACGCGGACTGCCACAATTCCGAGAACTGATTTAGCGTTGCGCGTGTAAGCCAATTCCTTGAATTCTTTTGTGTGAAAATACGTGGAAACAATTAGAGTCGCTATAAATATCGCGTGCCCTCGCATTAAGATTCATTCGCATCCAGACATTATAAGAAGAACAATAAAGTCACTCTGCCCGAACAAGCATCAACAACCAGTGGTTTTCTTCACCGTCCGGAACCCCTCCGTCTCCGCACAGTTTATGTACACCGGGGCTGCTACCGCTCATAAACGGCCAGTCCCGTACAAAATGCATTGGCTGATAAATATTTTTCATTTCTCATATTCGAAAAGTGATGTATATTTAAGGCCTAATCAGACGAAGGACTATTGTCCCCGTGGGACAAAAAGTCCCTGTACGTCCAAAATATTTATATATATATAAAGTATTTTTAAAAATAGAACTGAATTTGGTTACAGTCAACCATAGAGTTATCTCATCGGCAATGAAAAAGTTTTCTACTGATGTCGTATGGAGTGGTGGGGCCGGAACTCGCTACAAGGTCTCCTGCCGTAGGATTTGCGAACCGATGGCGTAGCTTCATTGACGTTCATAAGTGTTGTTAAACAAACCTAAATTGAATAAACGATATTGAATTTTGAATTTTTTGAATTTTGTTTTTGTTGCTTTTCTTATTATGAAAAGCAAAGTGTATTTACTTTCCATAAATTCGAAATAAAAAGAGAGTGTATTACTCGGCCGCAAAATTATTTTCACCTCGGGCGACGTATATTGAATCCCTCGCTGCGTTCAGGATTCTACTTTAGAATCCCTCACTACGCTCGGGATTCTACTATAGAATCCTTCACTCCGCTCTGGATTAAAAATAGCGCCCTCGCCGTAAATATGCTATTTTGCTCCCTTGTAATACAATCTACTATTATCTTAATGTCAATGTCACTGACATTACACTCGTCATAATAGTGAATGATTTCTTTTAAAATGGCCGCCAACTTGTGATTCTGATGTTCTACTAGAGTAAAAATACAAGTACTTCACTAGCTTTCTTACATAATTGTAGACTTGTAAAAATGGTTAAACAGGGCCCTTGCCAGCAAATTTAAAAAAAGCAAACCCATGTCTGATGAACGCCATCTGTTGAGTTTTTTGGAACTAACTTTTTTCTTTTTTCATCTGTCAGAAAATCCCTCATTGGGATTAGCCTTAGCCTTCATCACACGTGATTTTAAGTGATGATAAGGCTGACGGTGGAACCGTACTGCTTCAGAAATTTTTAAAGAAAAACAAAGGTTTAAGTATAAAGTATTTCATCCAAAACAAAATTTCTTAAAATTTTCATACATAACATTTTTTCAAACAGAAAATGGAATTTATTGAAAAAAAAATCTTATGACTATTACCTTAAAATACCTTATTTTAATTGCCTTTATCAGAAATGGCTAAAAGTTGTTTAGAAAACTTTTAGAGCAAAAAGTGGCCAAAACCGGTACAGTTGCCAAAACCCGTACGCCTGCCCTACCTTAATACTTTTTGTTTGTAAATACATACTGAATATACGTAGAAAACAACAAGACAAATAGACATGTTCAGGCACACAAATATTTGTCTTGTTCTGGAATCGAACCCGAGACCTCTGGCGTAGAAAGCAGGTATCCTACCCCTGCGCCAAATCGGTCGTCATGATGAATGTATCTTTGTGTGTGTTAAGAAGGGGGAGAAATAAATAGGGCTCAGCGTAAGGATACAAGAAATATAATAAAATAGAGTAAAACAAACCAAACAAGACAACTACCGAAGCAAGCAAGAGCACAAGACAGATATCAAAAAGAGTAAAGTTATTATAAAAGGCATAAACAAATAAAAGGGTATTTACACGCCCGGCCCGATGGCCAGGGTGCCTACCATCAACTTTAAGACAGCGATTCAAAAACAGCGCGATGCAGAATAGGTTCCTAAAATGAATTGCTTTATTTCGTACTATGACCTTCTAAAAACTGAATCGCAAATGAATTGCTAAATGTGAATGATCGAACGATTTGTGTCCTTATTTCTTCTACCCGTCTCTTTCACTCGATTCTGTCATGCCCGGACAGTGAGAGGGACGGGTATAACCTGCAGGTGTCATGTCAGCTTGGCCGAGTTATAAGTCAAATAAGAGTTCTTGACAGCTTCGCGGCTGTGAAATGTCATTGAATGATCACTGAATCGCTGTCATTGATATAAGCTGTCGTGGTACGAATAAGCGAAGCAGATCAGTGGTGCAATTCTCTAAGATTCAATCAAAAAACTCGACGTTCTTTTTCGCCCAACTTTCTCTTGTTTATTATGAATTTTGACATAAGGAATCGAAGTGAACGACGATGTGACGGTGAAACATCGTTAGAGAATCGCACCCCAGTTTAGGTCCTAAACAAAACCGCAATTAGAGTTGATGGTAGGCACCCAGTTCGTAACAGTGTGTATTTTAGAGCACTCAAATACTTTTTTAATCTTAGTGTCCTCGTAAGATACAATACACTGACTTCATTCACACAGCACATAAATATATACCTACCTACCTCTAAGATACCTTTGTACAAAACCTTCCGAGTACGAGAGCTTGGAAAAAGAAAAGTAATAAAATAAAAAAGCAAAGAGGTTTTCAAATGAAATGCCATAATACTAATGCATACCCTTGAGAGTATTTCTTTCCAACAATACTTTTTCACAAAGAAAGAGCCGCAGAGCTGCGGTTATAACTCTGTGAGGTGGCAAAATAATACCTACCTTCTTGATTTGGTTTTTATATAACTTTGTTAACCGATTTCAAAAATTGAAAAGGAGGAGGTTATCTATTCGTCGCGTTAATTTTTTTTTGTTTATTTATGTATGTACACCGATTATTTTTGTTTTCTTTTTGTGAGTTGTAGGAAAACAATCTTGAAAAGGAAAGTAGCTTCCTGTATTTATATTCATAGCTCTACTAGTGGTCACCAAATGGTCGAAATTGTAGGCAAACTATCTTATACTTTTTCACAAAGAAAGACCCGCAGAGCTGCGGTTATAATTATAACTCTGTGAGGTGGCAAAATAATACCTACCTTCTTGATTTGGTTTTTATATAACTTTGTTTTTGATTTCTTATTGTGAGTTGTGGGAAAACAATCTTGAAAAGGAAAGTAGCTTCCTGTATGTAATATTCATAGCTCTACTAGTAGTCACCAAATGGCCGAAATTGTAGGCAAAGTATCCTATCAAATTGTCGTTTCTATGGGGAATTTGTAGGGTGTTGGAATT
Organism: Crambus lathoniellus; assembly: GCA_949710035.1. Classification (NCBI taxonomy): domain Eukaryota; kingdom Metazoa; phylum Arthropoda; class Insecta; order Lepidoptera; family Crambidae; genus Crambus; species Crambus lathoniellus. Next base: position 5,167,321 of record OX453317.1, read on the forward strand.
ATCATACAGAGATATTTGGGGATTTCTTGGACATGTGAACTCCGAATTCAACGAAACTTTAGAGATATGATCAGAAGATAACATTAATCTAACTACTTATTGCCTATAATAACATTTAAAAAACCGCCTTACATAAAAAATCTGTTCGAAGCAGTCAAATTGACGACATCCAAAGTTATCATCGCGTGTCATCTTTTATTATTGTTTACGACGTAGTACTCTATTTTCAAAACTGACAGTTAATTTTGTTATATATGTCGCAGCCAACTGGTTAAATTATTCAATTAAACGCCTAGGCCGATGATTTTTCCGTAAGCTATTTGATCTTCCCATAAGTTGACGGAGTCACAAAAAAAACAACTACGAAATTCAAGACGATCGCTTCGCGATTGCCTTAAATTTCGTAGTTAAAGACCTATTATTTCACTAATAAAATGAACGCTATGTTTAGACGGATGTAGTAACTATATCACGGTGGAACGGCTTAATGGATGTGGATGGAATTTAGCACAGAAATAGACTATTTTTTTTTCGAGAATGGGAACCACGTGGGTAAAAAGCGAGGTTTAGCTAGTTATTTTAAATACGGAGAAAAACCTCTTACTCCTCTTTGTGCTCAAATCTATTTATATAAAAATGAATCCCTATTTCCCTTGGTCACGACATCACGCGTGAACGGCTGGACTGATTTGGCTAATTTTGGTCTTGAAATGTTCGTGGAAGTCCAAGGAAGGTTCTTACGGTGAGAAAATAGGGGAGGAGGGGGTAAGTGGGGGTAGAGTAGAAGTAGGGTAGGGTAAAGGTCGTCACAGACGGTGAAGATACTATAATATTTTATCTTAACATAGAATATCGCTCGCCATACAATTCAATGGACCATCACACACGACGAAGATAACATATATTTTCATATTAAGTATCTTAAGATGCTAAGCGATACGGAAAATATATATTTCGTATGTTAAGATACGGAAATATATATTTTGCATGTTAAGATACTATCTTAACATACGAAATATATATTTTGGATACGAAAAGATGTGTATACAGGTTGTCCCGTTTTCGGTGCTGGGAATAGAGAGAACTAGCGGCCCGCCCCGGCTTCGCACGGGTGGACATTTATTTTTTAAACATTTTGGGATAAATACGAAAAAATCAAAACATTTGTAACGATGCCGTTTCGTTCCAGTCATTATGGATGGTTAGAAACTCCATAGTGGCTGGAAAGTTTTATAGTTTTACGTACTGGCCATCAATTTTATGCTGTACCACTGTTCTTTCGTAATTCTTCGCTCCACGTGCCCTATTCAGCATTTTGATTCAGTCCTGCCAGAACAATCAAGATGAACAGAGCTCGCGTGCGAGCTAGCGTACCAAAAATTTAATTTAAATAAGTGAAATGTAATAACTATTAAATAGCCAATTAATTAATTATAGTAACAGTTCCTATTCTTCATATTCTTTCATATTTCTAATTTACAATATTTGATAAAACAACTCTCCAAGCGCTGAAACAATCTTTTATTCTCTACAACATCTTCTAATTGAATACTATGCGGTGACTTCCGACGTTCCGGCTAGTGTACCGCTGGCCGACGAGGGGGTCCCGTAACACATTCATAATAAACGAAGAGTAAGTTTACACCTAGTTTAACCAAAAAGTTTGCTTAGAAATAATGACGCTTTGAAACGTCAAACGTAAGGAGTAGGTACCTACCTACAATAGTAATGATGATAGTATGATTTTCTATCCAAACTGATCTAGAGTTCGAATTAGCTATAGCAATTTTTATATCAAATTCCAGGTCAGAATCATCTTCTGATGAACTGTCCAATAAGTCTAATAGCAAATCCGAATTGCTCATTTTTGATCACCCTGTATAAGATGGTTTACAGAATATTCGTCCGCTACCTAGGACGGATATCAAGAAAGTGAAAAGATTCCAAAATATATCGTATCTTAACCGTGTGTGATAGTTTAAGATGCTATAATATTTTATCTTACGATATCTTAAGATAAAATATTATAGCATCTTCACCGTTTGTGACGCGCTTAAAGGTAGGGTAGGGTATAGGTAGGGTAGGGTAGGGGTAGGGTAGGGGTAGGGGTAAGGGTAGGGGTAGGGGTAGGGGTAGGGGTAGGGGTAGGGGTAGGGTAGGGTAGGGTAGGGTAGGGTAGGGTAGGGGTAGGGTAGTGTTAGAGTACGGGTAGGGTAGGGTGGAGTAGGGGGTAGGGCCACGGGAACGAAGTCGCGCTGGGTCAGCTAGTTCGAGAATAAAAACCAATGTTAATTTAATATAACTCTTGCTTAACTTTATATTATATTGCGAGTATATTTTACTTTTCTCATTAGCAAAATTCTAGACAATGTAAGTGCACAAGTATGCCAATAAAAGAACTAGCAAAGATTCCTCGCATATTTTTTTAAACTAAATCCTCTTGAAATACCAGGCAAGCAGGAATGTGGCAGAGGTCGCATAATTAACAAACTGCGGGTCCGCCTCCCTCGAGCACGCTAATAGAATAATATGCATCTCTCAGTTTCTGACGCCCTGGTATTTCTTTGTTATACTTAACTTTATTTTTTTTAAACACATGTAATTTGTTTCAACAAGAGGATCTATATCTAATATTATAAAAGCGGAAGTAACTAGGTATGTCTGTTCTATCTGTTCTGTATGTCTGTTACCTTTTCAGGCATGAAACAATAGAACTAGCTTTGATGTTTTTAGATGTAACAAAAATAATCGAATTCCACGCAAACGAAGATGCGAATGGAACGCTAGTAAGATATAAATATTTTAAGGCGCTACTCGGAAAAATATGGACTTTTTGATTTAAAACTATAGGACGGTTACAGTTGTTACAAATCTGGTAAAAAGATATATATTTCTTCATACCTTTATCTAGAATCGTATAGTTTCAAAAACACGATTTTATGATTTGGCCTCGACACTTTTTCTTTTCGAAAAGACCTCTAAAAATACGAAAAGTGAAGATTATTCTTAAATGGGGTTACTTACACTATTGGAAATTGGTTTAATTATTGGACACCAATAATATTGAGGACTAGCTGTGCCCGCGACTTCGTCCGCGTGGAATAGTGACTTTCGGTAGAATTTTAAATTTTTAAGGCTAATAAGCTATTTTGTTTTTTTTATTTATTTATCCTTCCTACTAATATTATAAATGTGAAAGTTTAGATGTTTGTATGTTTGTTACTCAATCCCGCCAAAACGGCTGAACGGATATGGCTGAAATTTAGGACACAGATACGTTGGTAGCCTGGAGAGGAACATAGGCTACTTTTATCCCAGAAAAATGTCACATTCCCGCGGGATAAGGTCGTGAAGTCCACGCGGGCGAAGCCGCGGGCGGAAAGCTAGTTTAATATATATTAGTACAGCGCTATGAATGCTATAATACATATAAGCACATTAAAAATTTACATAACATAGCCGTTATCCCGAGGTAAAGTGATATTTTTAGCTTCTGTCACTTTCTAGCTCCTAAACTTCCTACATGCTAAAAATCACGTCGCTTAAAATATAGTTAAGCTGGGCTGCTAGGGGTTCCACATCAGGTGAGCCAGACCTTCAAACTTTGTATGACAGTAGAAAATGCTCATCACGTTTAGTAATTTTCCTTAAGCCGGTATTTTTATATCTCTCATAGATTGGCTGGACTGCTATGGTTCCACATCAGATATACGATCATCAAGATAAATTATAGCCTATATGTTGGCAAGGACCAATCCTTATCCTTACTTATATTATAAATGCGTCTCTGTCTGTCTGTGTGTTACACAATCACACCTAAACTACTAAACCGATTTGAACGAATTTTGGTACAGAGATAGTCTAGAGCCTGAGAAAGGACATAGGCTACTTTTTATTTCTGAAAATTATCACCTTCCCGCGGGATAACGTCGTGTAGTACACGCGGGCGAAGCCGCGGGCGGAAGACTAGTAGCCTATATAACAAAAAAAGTTTCATCAAAATCCGTTTCGTAGTTTTTGCCTCAAACGCAGACAACAGACAGATCAACAGACAAAAAATTCAAAACTATATTTTTGGTATCTGTTCCTTTAGACCCCAGGAGATATTATTTTCTATTTCTTTTAAATGTACAGAATTGGATCGTTTACAGTTTTATTATAAGTATAGATTATTTTATTTATTTTTTAATATATATTAGTACAGTGGTATGATACAATATATTAACACAAAAAATTTACATAACAGAGGTAGCCTTCCGACCGCGGTTTCGCCCGCGTACTACACTACGTTATCCCGAGGTGGAGTGATATTTTTAGCCTATGTCACTTTCTAGCTCCTAAACTACCTACATGCTAAAAATCACGTCGATCCGTTGCTCCGTTTTGATGTGAAAGACAGACATACAAACAAACACACTTTCATATGAATAATATTCGAGATAGTAGGTGTGTCAAAAGAAAATACTTATTACGCTGAACAACTTCTCTTATGATGCTATATTTGTATCTCTTATAGTTTAGCTGGGCTGCTAGAGTTCCACATCAGGTGTGCCAGACCTATGATATTTTTCCGTCAATAGAAAATGTTCATTACGTGAAACAACTTTTCTTAAGACGCCATGTTTGTATCTCATATAGTTTATCCTGGCTGCTAGGGTTCCACATCAGGTGAACCAGACCTTCAAACTTTGTACGTCAATAGAAAGTGCCCATCACGTTTAACAATTTTCCTTATGACGGTATTTTTATATCTCTCATAGTTTGGCTGGACTGCTATGGTTCCACATCAGATATTACGATCTTCAAAATAAATTATAGCCTATATGTTGGCGAGGACCAATAGCTGTATAACAAAAAAAGTTTCATCAAAATCCGTTCAGTAGTATTTGTGTGAAACGCGGACAACAGACAGACAGACAGACAGACAAAAAATTCAAAAACTATATTTTTGGTATCTGTTATGTTTAAGAAGACCCCTGGTGGTATTTTTTTCTATTTCTTTTCAATGTACAGAATTGGATCGTTTACAGTTTTATTATAAGTATAGATCGTATAGAAGCATTTTATTTAAATCGCTGTAGTTTTTTAATACGAAGTGATTTTGTGTTTTTTTTGCCTAATCTGCAAAATCGGTCTCGCTCCCGCGCGCGTCGTTTTCTCATTGATATCTCGCTTCAGCACATTTTTTCCGAGTATCGCCTTAATAGAAATAAGTGCATATAAAACAAGTTTCTCGCACTAAACCTTACCTTACTCTTCGGGAGTTTGACAAATGGAGGTAAGCCAGGGTGCTTGGGATTTAAGACCTTTAACTAAAAGAGAAGATTTTCAAAGCGATCGTTACAAGTACCGAAAGAAGTGCCACTCGATTTAAAACAGGAAAGGCTTCCAACCTTTAGAATGGATTGATCTAGGATAAGTATTTGTTAAGTGTTTCAAGTAAGCTGAGGTACTTTTTAAAGGAAAATAAACCAAAAAATATTTTGTTGTTTCCCTTAGTACCTACCTACTTACCTATGCTATACAAAACTGAAAAAGGAAAGGTACCAAATGGTACTTATGTGAATGTTTTTCAGATACTTGGTGTTTCATAACTTGTGTGATGATACTTAAAATATACCTACTGAAATTTTATACTCAATAATTAGTTAAAATCAATCAAGCAATATCCTTTTTAAACTGTTTGAATTCGTTTTTTTTCAACATTCCATATCTCTTTGGTGTTACAAAAGTTGATAATTGAAAAAAACTAAACGTCTATAATATTGTTTTATTCCGTAAGATTTTTCATACTTTATGGGAATGTAAAAGCCACAGGACATATAAAAACTTATCTCTTTTATACCCATTGGGTCGGAAATCGTAACGCAAAAAGTCGACACAGCTGCTGATGCTGTATCAGCTATTTTGGGTTTTTTTAGGTCTTCAAGTCCAGTTTCCATGTTTTATTGTCTGTGACTTTAAACTATTGTCAATAGCGTTATAAGTTTCGACTAACAATACCACTAGGTGACGCTTAACGAACTAAAACACAACGTAAATAAGGCATCGAAAGACTTTTTTTAAACGGAGAAAAAGGCTACGAATGCTACGATTTTAGGAGAAAAATGAAAGAAAATAAGAGCGCACCTTAGAAGTGCGCTCTTAAGGGCTTATTACACTTATAACTATTATGAAAGACGAGATTTTTACCGGAGTAACTGTTACTCCGTGATCATGGCGTGTGCAACTGCGCCGAAATATCAGGAACTCGAAAAACAAAATAAACATGGTAAAAATCCCGTCTTTCATAATAGTTATAGTGATAATGACCATGTAAGTTTAAAATCTTATTACACTTATCCTAGTTAGGATCCTAATTTAGCATACATAACTTCCTAAAAATGAGCTGAAAGAAAGCAATGTAGGCACAGAATAAATAATAGTGCTAAGGCACAGAAGACTCACTCTGCAAGCTCATTCAAATAAAGATAAATCTTTCTGCGTAGAAATAAAGTCCAATTCCGGTTGCTTTGTCATCGCTTGCCTACTGTTATAATAACCTAGAGTTCGCGCATGCAAGCAAAACTGTACCCAATAGCTACGCGCGAGCGTTGCTATTTCTATGAATGTCTCAAACAGCTCGCTCGCTGGTTAGGGTTGCGAGCGACTTGCGAGTTCGGTTTTGTTGTTTATTTTGTTCTTTCTTTTATTTATACACCCGTAAACACAACAGTATCTTATATACGGATTATAAGAACGTTTAGTAGTCATTGTTCGGTGCACAAAAATCACAGAAATGATCGATCGTTTTACGCGCGAACGTGGAGCGTACGAGCCGAGCGGCATCCTTCTGCCATACGCCTGCCCGGCAGGCGCGCCGGCCGAACGTACCTAAACTGCGGAGTGACACCCCCCTGATGTAGGTAAGCTTATTTAGGATCCTAACTAGGATAAGCCATTTATACGCTCAGCCGTTTTTGACACTACAATCGATTTTTTCGCTGCGATTCGATTGCGATGCGATGTTTAAATTTTTTGACATACTTTTTGTAGAGGGCGGCGTTTTAGTATTAAACTCTCACCATCATAAGTAGATTTTATTTGTGGGGAGGGGGGGAAGAATTCTATTTCTGGTCTGGCTGAAAACATACGAAAAGTGCTCACTGCTCAATGCAACCGAAATGCAGATTTACATTATAAAGGCTACAACTACTACAACACGATACGATACTATAAACGATACTACAAACGATATTGTGTCGAAATGGAAAAAAAGATTCTTTATTGAATTGTTTGTTTTCTTTTAATATACTTTTAATATATTAAAAGTTGTAATATATTAAAAGTATTTTAACTATACTTTTAATATATTACAATGTTGTTTTTTTTTAATATACTTTTTTTAACAATGTTGTGGCAATTTTCCAAATCTCTACAAATAAAAAAAGAGATAAGTAATTAGTACCTATTAAATTAATACATTTTGTTACATACTCGTATTTCGTAAGCAGTAGGTACCTACATATAAGGCGTGTGATAGTCTTTTAACAGGTTCACAGTCCACAGCCTACATATGGGCTGTGGACTATCCACAGCCACCAGTCCGCATCCCATATGTGGGTTGTCGTCTTTTCAATTCTAATTGGGTACTTGATCCCGTCATCTTGACGCTCACTATTCAGCCGTACACCTTCTATGCTTTTTTATGAGTTGGGACTCATACCCCCTTATTCCAAAACATGGACTTAAGTTAGCCCTGGCCTGGTTTAAAACTGATGCTTATTCGGTCTTTCATTTGGAAATGAAAATGACAGCACCAGTTTAGTACCAGTTTTAAACCAGGTCCACGTTTTGAAATAAGGGGGTTAAGGTTTGGATTTTACAAAACTGGACTTGACAGGACAAACTTTGAATTGACACAAATTTCACAAAAACCTAATTGGCGGTCATATCTTGTGATTTGGCTTGGACTGTGAACCTGTTAAATCCGTAACTACACTACCTTGTTTAAGTGTTAAACTGTAACTTTGCAAAATCGGACAAGTGCGAGAAAAACTCACGTGAAGGGTTCTGACAGAAACTTGATATGTTAGATAGATATATAGATGTAAATAAAAACAACAATTTTATTAGGTATAGGTATATTTCGTGCAAGTATAGATTGCAAATTTTTATTTATAGCAGCATTTAAATAGCAGTTCGTATTCTATTCTATTATACCTCTTTTGAAAAACCTTATCTGTGCTGAAAACTAAAAACCTTTGCCACAAATTTCTTTTTTGACTAGATGAAAAAAAATGTAAAAAGAAAAATAAGGCCCCTTCACCACACTTGAGGCAGCGTGTTCGCTGAGCTGTCCCCGCGCACGCTCCGCCGGTTAATTTCGTTTGATCAGCACTCATGCGTGGCATGAGCGCGTACCTTTATGATGTTCTATATTTAAAATTATGAGTCTGTGGTATCATCATTCTGGAGCTGAGTTAAACTTTCTACTGCTCTTGTATATGGAAAAAGAAAGAAAATCATGAAAGTTTAAAAATGAGAATTTGCATAGCACGCTTTTTATCAATATTTATTTTTTGAATTATCCTATTGTCGTCTGAAGGTACGCTCTTAAGGCCCTTCCACGTGACGTTTTTTTACGCGCTGTAGACGCGCGTATCAAAAACGCGCGTCCTCTGCGCGTTTTTATCGCGTTTTGGCATATTTTACACATTTTTAGTCGCAAATGACGCGCCTTTTCTCGATACAAACGAATTCGAAACAAACTTCGAACGCGCGTTTGTATCGATACAAACGCGATACAAACGAGCTTAATCTGCGTTCACTAGCGATGTCATCGCGATAGCGCTATACAAACGCGATACAAATGCAATACAGACGCGATACATACGCGGTACAGACGCGATACAAACGCGATACAGACGCGATACAATCGCGTGCTTACAGCGCTTCCTGGTTGCTTTCGTAAAACGTGGTGTTAGTATCGATAAAAACGCAAGGATCGTGAGTAAGGTTAAAACTTGCCGGCTTCCTTGCGTTTGCTGAGCGTTCGACTTGCGTTTGTATCGATTACAAACGAGCGCACAAAAAACGTCGTGTGGAAGAGCCCTTAAGTTTTAACTAAACCCTTAACTCTTTGATATCAATTTTATTGTATATGAAAACACTTTCTAAAGTAGTTTGAGAGCAAAAGGCTATTCTCAGTGTTGATTTTTTAAATATTACTCTCTAGATTTACATACAATACCCGTTTTATTGTTAATTTTCTAGTAAAGAATACACGTTTAATTAATAAAATACCTTATTTGAATATGAGAACATAACATATTAATAACAATATTAATACGTAGGTAAGTATTTGGAACAACATAATAATATTAATAACAATATTAATACGTAGGTAGTAGTACAAAATAAAACGGCACAGAATGAGTACAATTTAAAGATTGTGTGAACAATATTCATAGCAAGTAAGTTACCTCGGCTTATCTACGAGTAGGTATACTTAGTCGGACCGAACCCACATTAACCAGGAGCCGTTTACATAAGCGGGCAGGTGTTAGCCGCGCCAATATATTCTGACGGAACTACCGGTGGCTAGGTATAGGACCTTTTGTGGGTGGTGAACCGTCGATAGTGTATGCAATGTGTATATTCCGGTATTGTATAAAAAACTTGAGTATTCTATAGAATTAATAATAAATAAACTTACGATCACACCAATTCATCTAGCTCATAAGTATTTATTCTGTGTTATGGACACTAGATAACGGATAAATATATATTTTTTTGTAGATACATACTTATTATACATATACCCTTTTTTGGCTTCGCCGCAGACGGGTAAAACAATAGGATTAAGTAGTTTTGTTATTATTTACGAGACACTAAAAATACTACATTTAGTAGGTAGTTGATATGTAATCATATTTTTTTGTAATATACTTAGTCGCACATTGACAAAATATTGATATTGTTTACTTTTAATATAATAACAACATCCGTGTTAAATCACCCATACTTAAATCTCCGGTTTTTACGCTATTTTTGTTGGCTGATAGCTCTTCCTACTAATTAATTATATCCTACTTCCTACTTATTAATATTATAAATGTGAAAGTTTAGATGTTTGGATGTTTGGATGTTTGTTACTCAATCACGCCAACACGGCTGAACGGATTTGGCTGAAATTTGGGACACAGATACTTTGTAGCCTGGAGAGGAACATAGGCTACTTTTTATCCCGGAAAAACTTTACATTCCCGCGGGATAACGCCCGTGTAGTCCACGCGGGCGAAGCCGCGGGCGGAAAGCTAGTATTCTATAAGGATTTCGGGGTTGCCCTTTTGGTGACGTCCACTATTAATTTATAGTTAATCTACGGCACAATTTTCGTTTCCGTCGACTCTGGCCCTTTTTTGTCCATCTCCTTTCCGAGATGAATTCCGAAGCCGCGACAAATATGCGAAACGGCTCCACACTCTGTTACATAAGCGAGGCGTGTGTTAGCCGCATCAATATATTCTGTCGGAACTACCGGTAATTGTGAAATAAAAGCTGGATAACAGCGCATAAGAAGTATCCTACTAATCTATACAAATAAATAAAATTGGAGTGCCTGTTTGTAACATTAAAATAACCGCTTTTTACTACATGCATATGATTATATACAGGGCGTCCCAAAATTAACTCACAAGGAGGGAAAGTACCTTAAATACTGAAGATATAAAATTTTACTGAAAGGAGACTTCATTTTTATTTTATAAAGAAAACGAACTGCATTCACCGAATTTTGAATAATCACTTGTCTGAACTGGGAATCGAACCCGCTGAATGTAAAAAAAATATTTCTCTAATTTAATTGTACCGATCGAAAGACTCGATTATACCTAAGCATTTCTTCTAAATAACATAGCATCTTAAATAAAAGGAAGACTACGAAATTTAACATTTAATGTTGAATAACAAGTTTGTGCAGCGTTATGAATAGCCTTTTCTGTGACTGTCGTGCTCAATACAGACTTTAACATTTCAATGTAGGTATTACTAATAAGTGAAGATTGGAGCAATTATACCTAATTCCCTATCATAAGTGTTTGATAATGTGATAAGTAACACCACCTCGATTGGTTTTAAAAAGTTTGAATAATTTCGTGCGGGTTCGATTCTCGGTTTGGACATGCTATTATTAAAAAAACATTTGAATGCAGTTCTATTGTTATTTAAATAAAAATAAAGTCCTATTTCAATAAAACTTTCTATCTACAGTATTTGGTGTGGTCTATGCCACCATGTGACATAGTCATTGGAAGCCCTGAGGGCGTCCCACGACTATGCCATATGTTGGAATAGACCGCACCAAAGTAACTATTCAAACATTTTTAAACCAATCGAGCTGGTGTTACTTAACACATTATAACTTTATCAAACACTTTATGATAATTGCTCCAATCTTCACTCATTAGTAATACATTGAAATGTTAAAGTTTTGAGCACGACAGTCACAGGAAAGGCTATCCATAACGCTGCACAAACTTGTTATTCAACATTAAATGTTAAATTTCGTAGTCTTCCTTTTATTTAAGATGCTATGTTATTAAGAAAAAATGATAAGGTATGATCGAGCCTTTCGATCGGTACAATTAAATTAGAGAAATATTTTTTTCTTTCATTCGGCGGGTTCGATTCCCAGTTCAGACAGTTGACTACTTAAAATTCTTTGAATGCAGTTCGTTTTCTTTTTAAACTAAAAATGAACTATCATGGGTAAAAAGCTACTTAAAAGACAGACAGCAAGGTGTACAGATTTCAAATATTGAAAATAATATGAAAAAAAACTACTTGTCGACGTATAGTATCAATAACGTAGGAGTACCACAAGGAAGTGTTTTAGGACCGTTACTCTTCATAATATACATTAATGACCTTCCTGATATAACAGAGCAACAATGTGTCCTTTTTGCCGATGACGTAACACTTATTATAAAAAATCATGACAAGTCTAAATTGGATGAAATAGCAAACACTACCATTGCTAAAATTATAAAATGGCTGAATGACAACAACCTAAAAGTAAATATAGATAAAACTAAACATATGACGTTTAAAACACGTAGTATTAATAGATATAAATTGGACATTAATTATAACAAAGAAAAAATTGATGAAGTGACTATGACAAAGTTTTTAGGTGTAATTATCGATGATCAACTTATAGATGAAAGCTCATCATCATCATCATCATCATCAGCCATTTAATGTCCCCACTGCTGGGGCACTGGCCTTCCTTATGGATGAATAAGGAGAATGAGCCATGACCCACCACGCGGGCTCAGTGCGGATTGGTGGGTATTAACGACTGCAAGTGCAGCCGGGACCAACGGCTTAACGTGCCTTCCGAAGCACGGAGGAGCTCGAGATGAAAAGTTTTTGGTCACCCATCCCGTGACCGACCATTGCGAACGTTGCTTAACCTCAACGATCGCAGGCCAAACGCGCTATCCACTGCGCCACGGGCTCCTCAAATGAAAGCTCATATAGATTCAATAATAAGTAAACTTGACAGATTCGTCTTTGCGTTAAGGAGAATAAAAGAAACAGCATCCAAGGCTGCAGCATTAACAGCATACCATGGCTATGTAGCATCGATGCTCCGTTATGGTATTAATCTATGGGGGTGCTCTGTTGATGTTGAAGGGGCATTCAAATTACAAAAGAAATGTATTAGATCGATATGTGGAGCCGGTTACTTGGACTCTTGCAAACCATTATTCCGAGACCTTAATATTCTTCCTCTACCATGCCAATACATTTATGAAGTGGCTACTTTCGTTAAAAAATATAAAGTTCTATTCAACACAAAAAATGACAATGTTAATTATAGAGGACGAGATGGAAAAAAGTTGTGTATACCACCTCAAAGGTTGGCAATGTATTCAAAAAATGTTTATTGTATGGCAATACGTATTTATAATAAGTTTCCAGAAACACTTACAAACTTGACATTAACAAAATTTCAGAAACAGTTGCATAAATTTCTAATGAGCAAAATGTATTACAAGATTAATGATTTCTTAAATGACAATTTTTCTAATTTCTATTGACATTACCTATTTAATTTTTATTGATATTACTTAATTTAGATTGAAATTTAATTTGACAAATTTTATTACATACTTACTTTTTTTTACATTTTATAATTTGAATTGTCTAAGTATAACTCGTTTTAAATTTAATAAGTGACATGTTAAACTAACAATTATTATATATAAATATCACGTAGGTTTCACTTTTATAATTGTCAAAAATTTGTACACTGAAATATCAGTAGAATATGAAGAAACTTTAATGTAAGAAACATCTATTTGTACCATATTCTGACAAATAAAGAATTTATGATTTATGATTTATGAAGTCTCCTTTCAGTAAAATTTTATATCTTGAGTATTTAAGGTACTTTCCCTCCATGTGAGTTAATTTTGGGACGCCCTGTGTATATATACCAAAATTACATGTTTTACAATTTTTGTCTGTCTGTCTGTGTGTTTGTTTCGGCTAATCTCTGAAACGGCTGGACCGATTTTGATGGGACTTTCACTGGCAGGTAGCTGATGTACTAAGGAGTATCTAAAGCTACTTTTTATCCCGGAAAAATATCACATTCCCTCGGGATAACGTCGTGTAGTTAATTATAAATGCGAAAGTTGTGAGTATGGATGTTTGTTACGCAAAAACTACTGAAAGGATCTGGGTGAAATTTGCAACAGAAATAGATTGTAGCCTGGAATAACACATAGGGTACTTTTTATCCCGATATTCCCACGGGAACGGGAACCACGCGGGTGAAACCGCGGGCGGCCGCTAGTATATATCCTTACTTCCTTACTTTATTTTATATATTATAAATGCGAAAATGCGAATCTGTCTGTCTGTGTGTTACACAATCACGCCTAAACTACGGAACCGATTTGAATAAAAATTGGTACAGAGATAGTCTCGAGCCTGAGAAAGGACATAGGCTCCTTTTTTATGTGAACAAAGGGCTGTAAGGGGTTGAAATAGGGGATGAAAGTTTGTATGAAAATTACGTCATTTTTAAAGCTAGAAGCTTCAAAATTATTTTATAGGCTTTTGATTAGATAAATAAATACGACATTCAAAGTTTGTAAAAAAAACTACCCTAAAGAGGGTGAAAACAGGGGATGAATTTTTTCGTGTGATGACGTCGGCAAAAAAGTTCACGGAACGGATTTTGATGAAAGTTTTTTTGTTATACAGCTATTGGTCCTTGCTAACATATACTAACTAATTTATTTTGAAGATCGCAATTTCTGATGTGGAACCATAGCAGTCCAGCCAAACTATGAGAGGTATAAAAATACCGTTTTAAGGAAAATTGTTAAACGTGATGAGCACTTTCTATTGACGTACAAAGTTTGAAGGTCTGGTACACCTGCTGTGGAACCCTAGCAGCCAGATTGAACTATATGAGATACAAACATAGCGTCTTAAGAAAAGTTGTTTAACGTCATGGACATTTTCTATTGACGGAAAAATATCGAAGGTCTGGTACTCCTGATTTGGAACCCTTGCAGCCCAGCTTAACTATAAGAGATACAAATACAGCATCTTAAGAGAAGTTGTTCAGCGTGATAAGTATTTTCTTTTGACATACAATATATACTAATATTATAAATGTGAAAGTGTGTTTGTTTGTATGTCCGTCTTTCACGTCAAAACGGAGCAACGGATCGACCTGTTTTTTTTTAGTATGTGAAGCTAGAGTCCCATAGGCTAATTTTATCCCGGAAAAATATCACATTCCCGCGGGATAACGTCGTGTAGTCCACGCGAGCGAAGCTGCGGGCGGAAAGCTAGTTGGATATATTCGACGAGTATTCTAACGACTCCGTTGCTCAGTGGTCAAAGCGAGCATTGGCCCGGACAGTGAAAGGTCGGGTTTGAGGTACTATATATATTCTGTGGTTTGAGTCCCGCCGCAGCTAGTTATGAGACGGTTAGATTTTTATAATACTTCTATACTAATATTATAAAGAGGAAAGATTTGATTGTTTGTTTGTTTGCGTCGAATAGGCTCCGAAATTACTGGACAGATTTTGAAAATTCTTTGACCATAAGAAAAAAACATTCTTCTCGAGTGACATAGGATATATTTTATCCCGATATTCCCACGGGAACGGGTACCACGCGGGTGAAACCGCGAGGATCCGCTAGTGTGAAATAAAAGCTGGCTAACAGCGCATAAGAAGTATTGGATATATTCGACGAGTCTCCTAACGAATCCGTAACTCTAGCTAGAGCAAGCATTTGCACGGACAGTGAGAAAGGTCGTGGGTTTGAGTCCCACCGCAGCTAGTTGTGAGACGGGTAGATTTTTCTAATACTTAATCTATACTTCTATACTAATATTATAAAGAGGAAAGATTTGATTGTTTTTTTGTTTGCATCGAATAGGCTCCGAAATTACTGGACCGATTTTGAAAATTCTTGGTGAAACCGCGAGGATCCGCTAGTGTGAAATAAAAGCTAACAGGCTAACAGCGCATAAGAAGTATTGGATATATTCGACGAGTCTCCTAACGAATCCTTAACTCTAGCTAGAGCGAGCATTGGCCCGGACAGTGAAAGGGACAGAGGGCCTACTCTGAAACGCAAAACCCGAAACTTCGTTATACCCGTCCCTCTCACTCTCGAGTCATGACAGAATCGAGTGAAAGGGGTGGGGCTAACCAAAGTTTCGGATTTGCATTTCAGAGTACGGCCCCTGGTTCGTGGGTTTGAGTCCTATCGGAGTTAGTTGTGAGACGATTTGTATTTTTCTAATACTTCATTTTCAATAATAAAATTTGCATTGTGAAAGCAAAATAGAAAATTATTTTTTTAAATAAATTAAAGCGCCATAAATAAAAATGCTACTAAAAACTAAGAAATAATAACCTAATACTGTATTCACACTAAATAACGTAAGTAGGTACTTTGAAGTCAGGCGTGAAACATGATGAATCTTTTGTTTAAACGTGCCTCTTCTCTTTTTTTGAAGTCGCTTAAAAAATATTAGTTACTATTATAGTATGTACTTACCTAGTAGAAGAAAATCAACCGTTTTAATAGTTCCTTATAAAGTACTAACCAAGTAAGTAGTCAGTGCTGTTACCACGAGAGTAAATGATTAAAATTGGTCATTTATGAAGGAAGAAAGGAACAAACAAATTGTGTCTATCATTGGGAAATCGAATCAGTTGATCGGTTGATGTGACTATTAATCGGATTCATACCAAGTCGCGTTTGATTGATGTGAAGCTGCGAAAAAGGATGACGCCGCTGATCTAATTTTATTATGTGTAAACAAAAAATCGCGTAAGCGAAACTTCCCGGGGTAAAATGTTTTAAAATGTTTCTAGAATAATATGAAAGAAAGAAAAGAAAGAAAGAAAAAAAAACATTTATTGACACACACGGGTAAAGACATAATACAAAAATTAAATGGAAACAACTAAATTAAGACACAACTAATAACACAAAAAACGCAAAACTTATCTCGTGAAGTGTGGGGCCAATAAATACCCTGTCTCAGCATAATGCCTCTGTGTTATTCACAGGTGGGCAGAAAGACACAGAGGCGCTGTTTTTCTGATAGAGGCAGAAAAGTACAGAGGACGGCTAATATCCAGCTTATAACTACTCTCTCTACGTTGTTTAAAATAATTAACTTCGTCAAATAAAATTACCACCGTCTTGTTGAAACCAATTTGCAGAAAAAAACATGCTCATTTCATTCATGGTACAAGTGCTACAATCTTTTCTGTTCCGGTGGCCAAAAAGGGAAACTCACGTGTTTTTTTTTAATGTCATTTTGCTGTCAAGTTGTTGTAAAACCATAGCGCTGCTGGCAGCTGAAGGTCTTAGAAGTCAGGGCCAGTTAAATTGCTACAAAAAAAAGAAAAACCTACACTTGTTTACGAGTAGCGCCGCTGTCACTGGAACGGAAAAGATTGTCGGTCTGTAATTTTAATATGTATAACTGTCTGTAAATTTCTATTTACAATGATATCTGTGTCAAATGTGTTAGATAAATGTTAGATTTACCGATAACCATTAAAAACAACTTCGTAAGTATAATAGCGCATAACTCAAGAACGGCTGGACTAATTTCAGCTAATTATTTTTTCATATTATGTTCTATAAGACACACGGAAGGTTTTTACAGAGAAAAACAAAAAAATACTTCGAAAATAGTAAAAACAACACTTTTCTTTTCCCATAGAAACCAGCTGTCAAAAATTTGAAATTGCTGTCACCGTCAATCTAAAAACACGCACATTTGTAAAAAAAAATGTAATTAGTATCACATTTCTGCGGGATAGCGTCTCGTGTAGTACACGCGGGCGAAGCCGCGAGCGAAAGGCTAGTGTGACATAAAACATAATACTCATAATGGGAAACCTTACTTTTAAGGGATGAAAAAGACAAACAAACCCTTTCAAGCGGGGTCGCAAGCAATTTTCTGAGATCGAAGGCAGCTGTCGCTCGCAGCCAGCGCGTCTTGCTAATTTACATGCTTCGGGTAGACTTTGTAAAGGAAAAAATACAGGAAAGAAAGTATACGGGTATATTAATATAACAAAGCAATTTTTGAAAACAGATCACTATCGATTTATGCTATACCACAGAATACTAAACAGTTCTATACAGAATTTATTCATTAGATTCGTCATTAGATTCACTCATTTCGACAGAAAGAAAAACAAAAGAAAAATAGCCGGAAACAACATTTTACTAATTTGTTTCTTCTTTTGAAATGTAACCTTTTTAATGTCATCAAAATCAGCCAGATACAAATAGTACAGCCAAAGAGATTATATCACAAGTTTAAACATACTTTATGCACAGTTGCACAGGGTAAAAAAAATACTACTTGCTATACGCGAAAAAACTTTTTCCCCAACTTCGATCAACAATTCCCTTTGATCGAAGTTCCCCAACCTAATATTATTTTGAAAATTAGAAGTCATTGTGACATTGAGCCTGGTGTACCAGGGGAGTATGGCGATTAAGAGCTAGAATCCACTCATTAGCATCGCATCAGAATAAATTTGGAGGCGACTCCCGGTGAATTCCCTCAGTGGACTTTAATCTATACTCTTTCCGTTTCTGCTATCCTAGTACCTCGTTTGAATTTATTTAAATTTCAATGGTGAACATTTGTTGTAAAATGAAAAGATAGCTTGAAAAGCCAAATTCCCTTCATGGAATTATTTAAATTTAATTTCTTTGGGAGTCATTTAAAATAATTACTCACAGATAATCGGTAAAGACTGCGAGTACGAAATATTCGCAATAGCATTTTGTCGTAACATCAACAACAATTTGAAGTGACCGGTTCTTGTTTCGTTAAATATCACGTAACTAGCAACGTCCCGTAGTTTTACCGGCGTAGTTGCAGTTTCCGTTTTGGTGTCAGCATAAAAATAATCCTTCGTATTACGGGTCTCGCTCATATGTAAGTCATAAAATTTCTTTAGCCGTTTACGCATGACATTCCCACCCATTTTGTAAATAAGATTTATTTTTATTTTTAGGTCCTCAGACATTTGAAACAAAAACCGCGTGTCCCACAGTTATCGGGACCGACTGACCGGTCGCCGGCCATCCGATCGTCCCAAATACGCGCTTGACGGCTCGATCACACCCCATTCCATATATTATATTTCATAAGACGCCCATGGAAGTATTCATGAAAACGCCCTGTATACCATAGACGAAAGTGTCACCCTCAGAGAGGTTTTTATTTAATAAGTTTCTAATATATAAAAATTAAGGTCAAAAACTAAAACCCGACTACTAAAAAATCACGCTCTAAAAAGTATAAAACAAGAAAATATTCTCATCTGAAATTGCCGTGGTCATATGCCTCTTTTCCCTAGAATGAAAATATTGTTTTGTTAATATAGTAAGGGGCATAGGACCACGGCAATTTCAGATGAGAATATTTTCTTGTTTTATACTTTTTAGAGCGTGATTTTTTAGTAGTCGGGTTTTAGTTTTTGACCTTAATTTTTATTTATATTATTTTGGGGTCATAATTTTGCGCTGTGTATAAGTGCCGGCACATAAAAAGAATAGCACTACCCCCTCTCTTCTCGTGGGTGTCTTAAGAGTCGAAAGAGGGAAAACTGCATCAGGAGATTGTCAGCAGCGTCTTCATGTAACATCAGGCCATACTGCGATCGCCACATGCTTGGGATTATGGCAGTATGCGCTCCGACCTTGACACATGGCGATGACGAAGTGGAGGCTATGCATGAGGAGGTTTCGAAACCCATGCATAGCTATAAAACCCATTTCACGGTTGCGATGGGAGATTTTAATGCTAAGTTGGGGCAACGTTGCGGTGATGAGATGAAAGTGGCGCAATTTGGATTTGGGCAACGAGCCGTTAGAGGCCAGATGCTGGCACACTTCATGGAGAGGGAGAACCTCTTTATGGTGAACTCCTTCTTCTGGAAGCCCGTAAGCCGCAAATGGACCTGGATCAGTCCGAACGGTAAAGTAATAAAAAACGAGATCGATTTTATCTTTTCAACCAAGAAGCATATTTTCAATGTGATCAACGCTGTTAAGACAGGAAGCGATCACCGCATGGTCAGAGGTACATTGAATGAACATGGATAAGACGAAAATCATGTCCAATGCCCATGTTGCACCCGCTCCAGTTAATGTTGGGAACATTACACTCGAAGTTGTTGACCACTTTGTTTACCTAGGGCAAACGGTCCAGTTAATTAAGTCCATCTTCGAGAAAGGATCTATCTCGGATGGGCAGTGTTCGGGAAGCTCCGGTCCTTCGCGTCCGAAATACCTCAATGTCTCAAGACGAAAGTCTTTGACCAGTATGTGTTGCCAGTAATGATGACTGACCTATGGAAGGCTCAAAGTCACCCAGCGAGCAATGGAGAGAGCGTTGCTTGGTATTTCCCTGCTCGATCGAATCAGAAACGATGAGATCCGCAGGAAAACTAAAACAACCGACATCGCTCGAAGGATTCCATCGTTGAAGTTGCAGTGAGCGGGACACATAGCGCGGAGAACCGATGGCCGTTGGTGTGGAAAGATTCTCGAATGGCGATCGCGTACCGGACGACTTTCCGTGGGCAGGCCCCCTACAGGGTGGACCGACGATCTGGTCAAAGTCGCGGACAGCCGCTGGATGCGGGCAGCGCAGGATCTATTGTTGTGGAGTTCCTTGGGGGAGGCCTATGCCCAGCAGTGGGCGTCGTTCGGCTGATATGAACTAAATTATTACCTAATAATGTAAATATTCTACCTACCTATTTTCGTCAAACAATGCTGGGGTGAACTATGGAATGCCACAAACATACATTAGGGTTTGCATTAGGTATATTATACAAAGGCCTAATCATGTAGGATAATATTTGCTAGGGGAAATAGTCTTAGTTCGCTGTCCCTGTGAAAATGTCAAAATTCGATTTATGCAAGCAAAGCCGCAAGCAACAACCAATAAAATATATATTTTTGAAACGAGCTCACCAAGAGCTTTTATTTGATACCAAACACGATATTCTATTTTTAAAAAAGTTTCTTAGTTCACAACTTTATGTCGTCTAGAGGGCGCCATATTCAATTTCATGTGACGTGACATAGCCTATAACCAGCAGACAATCGAGACGCTTCCAACGATACCTCAATTGTGAATATATGATCAGCAGTTTAGAAGTTATGCGGGAACAGATGAACATACATACATACATACATACATACATACATACATACATACCGGTCAAACTCATAACCCTCCTTTTTTGGCTTTGCCGTAGTCGGGTAAAAAGGGTGCCTACCATCAACTCTTATTGCGGTTTTGTTTAGGACCAAAACTGATCTGCTTCGCTTATTCGTACCACGACAGCTTAATATTAATGACAGCGATTCAGTGATCATTTAGTGACATTTCACAACCGCTGAGCTGTCATCAACTCTTATTTGACTTATAACTCGGCCAAGTTAACATGACACCTGCAGGTTATACCCATCCCTTTCACTCTCCGGGCATGACAGAATTGAGTGAAAGAGATGGGTAGAAGAAATAAGGACACAAATCGTTCGGTCATTCACATTTAGCAGTTCATTTGCGATCCAGTTTTTAGAAGGTCAGGGAGCCTACCATCAACTTTAAGACAGCGATTCAAAAATAGCGCGATGAAGAATAGGTTCCTAAAATGAATTGCTTTCTTTCGTACTCTGACCTTCTAAAAACTGGATCGCAAATGAATTGCTAAATGTTAATGACCGAACGATTTGTGTCCTTTTTCTTCTACC
The DNA here is from genome assembly GCA_949710035.1 of Crambus lathoniellus. Lineage (NCBI taxonomy): Eukaryota > Metazoa > Arthropoda > Insecta > Lepidoptera > Crambidae > Crambus > Crambus lathoniellus. The sequence continues at coordinate 5,188,660 of OX453317.1, forward strand.
CGTCTCTTTCACTCGATTATGTCATGCCCGGAGAGTGAGAGGGACGGGTATAACCTGCAGGTGACATGTTAAATCGACCGGGTTATAAGTCAAATAAGAGTTCCTGACAGCTTAGCGGCTGTGAAATGTCATTGATCGATCACTGAATCGCTGTCATTGATATTAAGCTGTCGTGGTACGAATAAGCGAAGCAGTTCAGTTTAGGTCCTAAACAAAACCGCAATAAGAGTTGATGGTAAGCACCCAGAGTACGAAAGAAAGCAATTCATTTTAGGAACCTATTCTGCATCGCGCTATTTTTGAATCGCTGTCATAAAGTTGATGGTAGGCACCCAGGACTGTAATAAAACTGGACATGGATTTTCTAGGGCCCATAGTCTAGTATTTTTAGAAGGTGTCGCTACATTCCCTCGTAGAAGTAGGTATATAGCATTTCTGTAAAATACGGCCACTATTAGCAGTTTTGCTATAAGCTTTAGTAGTGACTACGAGGGATTATAATGATACCGTCTAAAATACTAGACTATCGCCCAATTGCAGGAAGCTCCATTAAAGTTAAAGCTTCATTAAATCTATTGCTGTCACTTTTTATTTCTTGACAACGAAAAGTGACAGCAATAGACTTAATGAAGCATTAACTTTAATGGAGCTTCTTGCAAGTGGGTGTAAGGGCCCTAAGAATTTACAATAATCTATACATACATACATACAAATAAATAAAATTGGAGTGTCTGTTTGTAATATTAAAATAACCGCTTTTTACTACATGCATATGTGATTATAACGGTACATATACCATAACAACATTTTTTTAATGTTTTGTCTGTCTGTCTGTCTGTCTGTTTGTTCCGGCTAATCTCTGAAACGGCTAGACCGATTTTGACGGAACTTTCACTGGCAGGTAGCTGATGTAATAAGGAGTAACTAAGGCTACTTTTTATCCCGGAAAATATAACGTTCCCTCGGGATATTTTTATTATAAATGCGAAAGTTTGTGAGTAGGTATGGATGTATGGAAGTTTGTTGCTCTTTCTCGCAAAAACTACTGACCGGATCTGGATGAAATTTACAACAAAGATGGATTATAGGCTGTAATAACTCATAGGGTACTTTTTATCCTGATATTCTCACGGAAACGGGAACCACGGGGGTGAAACCGCGGGCGGCCGCTAGTTATAAATAAAATTCACCGCGGCGCCATGTTCGGCTAGCCTATCGCCTTAAACATAATGTAGGTACAACTGTCAGTATTAACAAAGCATTAGCTGCAAACTCAATTTCCCAAAAAGCCCGTGAGCTTACGTTACACCACTAATTTTAGTAATTACCGCGCGTTTGTTGAATTTTAATCTGCCCAATTGGCGGCAATGTTGCCATATTCCAATTAATTACCCATTTATCGGGGTGTTGGCAGGTGGGTAGCGAATGAATTATGGATTATAGAAATAAGCGAATGCTGACGAAATTGAGTATTCAGTTTCGAGGTTAATTTTAGGCTATAAAAATGGGGGAATGGGATTGGTAGCCGTTTTCTATTAAGTTAGTATTTAATATCAATTAAATTGACTTTTACTTTCTAACATTGAAAATAAGTGCTGTTTCAAATAAACACAAACACCACAGACTTTGTCTTTGAATGGCTTATACTGCACAAACCTTTTTTACCAGACTGGAGGGTACATAACTAAAAAGTAAATAATGAAGTAAAAAAATATTCTTTAAATGATTATGTCTTTATTCTAGTGCTAATTTATATTTTTCATACTGTATAATTTATGTTTCAATTCCTTGGGGTGGGACTTGGTGACCCATATCACAGGTTTTTTAACTTAAAAGAATGATAAGATAAATAATCATATTTTATGGGTGTTCGCGCCGCGCTGCGAGCGGTGCGTTGTCATTGTCAAGGTCACGGGCGACACGCAATGCGCTCGGGCCGCGTGCAGGCAGTTGGCCGTAAGCAGCCGTGAGACAAGTTCGCGTGCTTCTGTAGCGACGTGCCGCGCAAGTTACCTACCCATATTGGGACCGAGATTTCGTTTTGCACCTATTAGGGCTCCGGTCGGGGTACGGGTTTGAGACCCGTGTGTGTTCGCTTTGAAAAGCGCCGGGAAAGTTTTAGCGGCCTATTAGGGCATTGTGTAGTATAAGAGTGTTAGCTGTAAGAGTATCCCATCGGGGGTTGTGTGGAGATCGTTTTGCCAGGGCGCGCGCGCGCCGGCGAGACAACGTCAGCCCCCCTGGATTACGGACACTATTTTCTAGTAAGGTAGGATTAGTTTAATTTACTTAATTTTGCATGGGAAACCTTCGTTTCAATAAACTGTGGAACACAGTAGATGTGGTCATCACAATTGTGCGTGATCATATTTTTGGTAGCAGAGCGTACCTAGTTGATATAATTAGTTAATTTTCATATTAAAATTAACTAGGTACATAAAATTTCATAGTAAAAATAAAAAGCGTACCTAAAAAGCGTACCTAAAAATTATTTTTTTTTTGTTGAAATCTCGAGGGTATTTGAAGATCCCGAGACGATTTGAAGTACTAAGAAATTGTTCTAGTAAATTCTCGAAGCGAATGTTTCTCACTTGGTGGATCCGATAATAGATAGACACTTATATAATTGTTGTCACATACTAGTGTTTTGATACGAGTTTACTCGCCTAGATGTGTATATTTTTTTTTGTGTGTCCGGATTTATTTGACGAATAGTTCGTTCGAAAGTGTGTTTATTAGTACCACATACTAGTGATTTGATACGAGTTTACTCGCCTAGATGTGTATTTTTTTTTTTTTTTTGTGTGTCCGGATTTATTTGACGAATAGTTTCGTTCGAAAGTGTTGTTTATTAGTACCACATACTAGTGTTTGTTCCGAGTCCGCTTGCCTAGTTAAAAAAGTGGAACTAGTTTTAATTATTAGTAGTATTAAATTACGAGTATTATTATTAAAAATAGTTTTGTTTTCGTTTGTTGATAACGGTTTAGTAGTTGATTTGCGAGGTTGACCTGGCCGTGCCGTGTATGCCATATCGTTAATCCTATACGTTTTGTTTATACCGTTATATTGTTAGCCCTTGAAATTGGTAAGTTGCTAATAATTTATGAAAATAGTAGGGTCCGTGTATGTCGTCCGAATTTTAATTGTGTTTTATATTATCGTGACGCGACCTATTTCTATTGTTTTTTTTGTTGATGTTTACCACTTTTATATTTCTTTGTTTGCTTTGTTTATAAAACGGATTATAAATGGCTCCTACGAATCCGCTCGCCGTATCCAGGGCCGGCATCCAAGGAGTTTTGCGTTGGCTTGCTTGTGCGGTCACATTAATAGACCGAGCCGACCGGGTAGGCGCGTTGCTAGCTCGGTATGGCGGGCTGGCAGCTCGGCTGCAAGACCTGGAGCGCCACGCCATGGAGTGTCGCGCGCATTATTTGGAGAACCCCCCAGCTGATGATGCCGTGTCGGAACAGCTGGAGCAGGATGTAGCCCAGGCCTATGAGCTGGCTGACCAGTTCACGGAGGCGGCTGAGAGGGCCCTGGCTGTTCGGAAGGGGGAGCCGGTTTTGAGCGGGGAGGTCAAACCTACCCCGACGGCGTTGCTAGGCCGATTGCCTACATTGGAGATTCCCACTTTTAATGGGGATCTGTCAGCCTGGATGGGCTTCATTAACCTGTTTGACAGCCTAGTGGATTCACGACGGGACTTATCCCCTAGTGAGAAGTTGGCCTATTTGCGCTCCTCCCTGCGAGGAGAGGCCAGCGCGGTGATCCAGCACCTGCTCATCAGTGACGACAACTACCAGGTGGCTCGCCAGCTTCTGGTTAGCAGGTACCAGAATGTCCGGTTACTGGCGGACACCCACGTGGCCACGATTTTGGCCCTCCCGCGAATCACGCGGGTATACCTGTTACGGAGGGAGTTGCTGAACCCGCTACTGTCAGCGGTCAACTCCCTAAGGCGATTGGACCTGCCGGTGGATCAGTGGTCCTTTATACTGCTGCACATAGTCCTCGCCAAATTGCCCGCTGAAATGAAGGGGCGTTTCGAGCAGAGGTACGGAGGCGACAGCGCCTCGTATCTCCCGCCCTTCGCGGACCTCCTTCGTTTTTTGGAGGACGAATGTAGGGTGACGGACCACCTGGAGCCCGCCCCGGTTCCAGGTGTTGGTCGTATGGTGGCGGCGAGGGAACAGCCCCGTCGCCCGACCAATCGCTATGCTGCCTTCCAGCAGTCCCCTCCCCCCGCACCGAGTGAGCGGTGCAGGTATTGCAGGGGAGATAGGCACGGGGTGCACGAATGTGCCAAATTTAGAGGCCTCCGCCCAGAGGGACGGAGGGCCGTTGCGAAACAGCGCCAATGGTGCTATAGGTGTTTGGGGGGACACATGCAGTCGGCGTGTCCCCAGACCGAGGATTGTCGTCTTTGCGGAGGGAGGCATCACCCCCTCCTTTGTTTGGACCGCAAGGACGCCGGGAGCGACCGGGGTTCGAATTCCTCGCGCACGGGCGGGGGCCCGGCAGCCCGGAACCGGTCCCCTAGAGATTCGGCGGGGCTTAGCCCCCCCGTTCAGTCCCCCCCGGAGAGGGGGAACTATAGGAGAGACGCCCCCGCCACGGGCGGGGGTAGGGGGGTACCACAAGAGTACGCCACGGTGGCGATGGGCACGGGCCCTATTTGCTACTCCCCCCCCCTAATGGAGAGGCCTCGATTGGGGTACTATGTACCGAGGCACGCCCCACACGGGTATTACCCTGCACCTAGGAGTGCTGTTGGTCGGGGCCAGTATGTACCCGATTGGGACCCGCTCGCCCGGTACGAGCGTCCCACATTTGGCGCGCCGACTCAGGCGCGAGGGGGACAAGTACCCCCCCAAAATTTTTAATGGCGCCCCTGTCGGACCCAACCACCCCTCCGGAGCTTGTGCTGTTGCCAACAGCCTCCGTGAATGTTTGGGGACCTAAGGGCAATGTTGTCACGGTGCGTGCCCTTTTGGACTCAGGTGCCCAGGGGTGCATAATGTCCAGGTGGCTTGTCCGACAGCTGGGTCTTTTGCTTGTGCCGCATCACGAAGCGGTACGGGGGGTGGGAGACTCGCGGATCCCTGATCCGATTGGTCGAGTTGAGTTCTCCTTCTCCCCCCACTTCACGCCAAGGCCGAAGATCGGTGCTTCGGCGATAGTTTTTGATAAGGTGGTTGGACCACTCCCGCAAGTGCGAGTGCCGCCATCCACGATTGAGCTGACGTCTGGACTGGCTTTGGCTGATCCTTCCTTCCACCGACCGGGCCCAATACACTTGTTGATTGGTGCGGATGTCCTCGGTCGTGTACTGTGTGGAAGCAAGCGAGTTTTGCAGACAGCCGATCTTGTCGCCTTGTCCTCGTCGCTGGGTCATGTGGTGATGGGAAAGGTACCACAGACACCAGAGACCCCGTCGGTAGACCGCCAGACCATTGTCGGTTCTACTTTGTCCGACGTTCTCCAAAAGTTTTGGGAGGTGGAGGAACCTCCCACTGCCAAGCGGTTGGATCCGTTAGCGGAGGAGTGCGAATTGTTCTACCAGAACAACACTGGGCGCCTCCTCTCGGGTCGCTTGATTACCCGCTTGCCCTTCTTGGCGGTTCGCCCTCCTTTAGGGAGCTCCCGACCGATGGCCGAGAAGAGATTGTTGTCCATGGAGCGTAGGATGGCCAGGGATCCCGCATTCAAGGAGAAGTATATAGACTTCATGCGGGAGTATTTGGACCTTGGGCACATGTCCATCTCGCAGTTGGACTGGCGTAATGTGGAACATTACTTCCTGCCACACCACGCTGTTTTGAAGACTTCCAATGGGAAGATCCGCGTGGTCTTTGATGGTTCAGCGCCCACGTCAACCGGAGTGTCGTTGAATCAGTGTCTGCATGCGGGGCCGAAGTTGCATCACGATGTCTGTGATGTTTTGACCAACTTCCGCCGGCACGCTGTCGTCTTTGTGGCCGATATCCGCATGATGTTCAGACAGACCGTGATTCACCCGGAGGATAGACGATACCAGCTCATCCTTTGGCGTGAGGATCCCCAGGATCCGATGTTGGCTTACGAGCTGAACACCAACACTTATGGTTTGCGGTCGAGCCCCTTTGTGGCGATCCGTTCGCTTTTGGAGCTCGCAGAGCGCGAACGGCTACGCTATCCCCGGGCATCTGCTCTTATTGAGGGTGGGGCCTTATTTGTCGACGATATCTGCACGGGGGCCTCGAGCTTAGATGAGGCTCTCGTCTTACGTGATGAGCTGATTGCGCTCTTGAGGGCTGGTGGCTATGAGTTGCGGAAGTGGCTGTCTAACTCACCGGACCTATTGGCAGATTTGCCTAAGGACCACCAGCAAGAGCCGCTCCTCTTTGAAAATCCGGAGACTCCAGACATGCTGTCTGTTTTGGGAGTCCAGTATCGACCAGTCCCGGATTTGTTCACATATAGATTAGAACTGCCAGACCCAAAGGTCTGGACTAAACGCACGGTGCTGTCTACTGTAGCCCGTACCTTTGATCCGAACGGTTGGCTCAGCCCTGTAGTGTTTTCGATGAAGTGCTTCCTACAGGAGCTCTGGGCTGCGGAATTGTCATGGGATGAGCCCCTCTCTGGTAGCCTCCTACGAGAGTGGGTGAGGTTCGTGTCATCCCTACCCGACGTCAATCGGGTGTGTATACCGAGGCAAATGCTGCCTTCGGGAAAGTTTAAAGCCTCCCTGCACGGCTTTTGTGACGCGTCCGAAAGCGGATACGCGGCAGCCGTTTACATCCGAACGGTGGATGCAGCAGGCGTTGTCGCCGTACACTTAGTTACGGCCAAGAGTAAGGTCGCCCCCCTTCGGACTAGGCTAACCATTCCGAAGTTGGAGTTGTCCGGCGCCACTCTCTTAGTACGGCTACTCAATCATGTTGCCGACACCTTGGGAAACGGTGTCGACTTGGAGTCGATATTTGCGTGGTCTGACAGCCAGGTCGTCCTTTGTTGGCTGAAGAGTTCAGTCCACACCCTTGAGGTTTTTGTGGCCAACCGGGTCTCACAAATTCAGACTTCAAAGGCCCCGTTGATTTGGCGCCACGTACCGGGCGAACTGAACCCCGCAGATTGTGCCTCCCGCGGCTGCGAGGCGCCTGAGTTAGTGGACCACCACCTATGGTGGAGTCCATCATGGTTGTTACGGCCTGAGCGCTCATGGCCTGCCACCCCGGCTGTGGCCAGAGTCCCAGACCTAGGCATGCGTGTTCACGCCGTGGAGACGGTGGCGGCTCCGCAGATGGAGTTTTTGTTAGACCGCTACAGTTCTCTTGATAAGTTGCTCGGCGTGACTGCTTGGATGAGGCGCTTTGTGCGAAATTGTCGCCAGCCTCAGGAGAAATCGTTGTCTCCGGTCCTCGCCCCACAAGAGCGGCAAGACGCTCTGTTGCATTGGTTGCGAGTGACGCAACAGCGAGAGTTTGAACCGGAGCTGAAAGCCCTGCGCTCAAGTAAGCCCAAGCTGAAGGGACCCTTGGTGCGGTTGAATCCCTTCTTGGACAGTACCGGATTGCTGCGTGTCGGAGGTAGGCTCAGACATGCCAACCTGCCGTACGGATCACGCCACCCTTTGTTGCTCCCCAAGGATGGACCGTTAGTTAGACTGTTGATTACAGACCGACATGTAAAGAATGCTCATGCCGGTTGTAATGCTTTGACCGCGCTCCTCCAACGAGAGTTCTGGATTTTGTCAGCGCGGAGAATAATCCGATCCGTTATTTTTCGTTGTCTCCCGTGTTATCGTTTGCGCGCCGATACGATGCAGCCCCAGATGGGTGATTTGCCTGCCGATCGAGTGAACGAATCGATGCCCTTCTCAGGAGTTGGAACGGATTTTGCGGGGCCATTTACCGTTAAGACATCGCGGCTTCGTAATGCTAGAACGGAAAAGGCTTACTTGTGTGTATTTGTTTGTTTGGCCACTAAAGCGGTCCACCTGGAGGTGGTTAGTGCCCTCACCACAGAAGCCTTTGTAGCCACGTTGAATCGTTTTGTGTCTCGCCGCGGAATGCCGTCGTTAATCAGGTCCGATTGTGGAACCAATTTCAAGGGCACCGATAGGTATTTAAAGGAAGTTTGTGAATTTTTGGATAGGAATAATTTTGAGATCGGATCCACACTCTCTCGCAGAGGGGTACGATGGCAGTACTCCCCGCCATCCTGCCCCCACTGGGGAGGGATTTTTGAAGCAACTGTAAAGGCCGCTAAAACTCACCTTCGTCGCGTTATTGGGGAGACGGTCCTCACGTTTGAGGAACTCGCGACCGTATTTTGTAAGGTTGAGGCGGTCCTCAACTCGCGTCCGTTGTGTCCGTTGTCTTCGGACGCGAATGATTTAGAGGCCCTTACGCCGGGCCATTTTTTGATTGGCAGACCGCTTAACGCCTTGCCGGAATATCCTTATTCCGAAGTGGCCTCCGGACGGCTCTCGCGATTTGAATTGCTCCAGCAGCTTACGCAGAGTTTTTGGCGCCGTTGGCATCTGGAGTATTTGCACATTTTGCAGCAACGCGTTAAGTGGTCGGATAGGACGACCCCACCCAAGACAGGAGACCTCGTGTTGGTAAAGGATCCAAACCTGCCGCCCCTCCGCTGGCGTTTAGGACGCATTGTTCAGCTTCATCCGGGGTCGGATGGTGTGCCCAGGTTTGCCGAGGTCCTGGTGGGGGACTCTGTTTTGAAGCGAGCGATCGCTACCCTCTCTCGCCTGCCCTTAGATTGAGTTGGCGGACAGTTTGCTACTGTCCGGGACGGGGGGATGTTCGCGCCGCGCTGCGAGCGGTGCGTTGTCATTGTCAAGGTCACGGGCGACACGCAATGCGCTCGGGCCGCGTGCAGGCAGTTGGCCGTAAGCAGCCGTGAGACAAGTTCGCGTGCTTCTGTAGCGACGTGCCGCGCAAGTTACCTACCCATATTGGGACCGAGATTTCGTTTTGCACCTATTAGGGCTCCGGTCGGGGTACGGGTTTGAGACCCGTGTGTGTTCGCTTTGAAAAGCGCCGGGAAAGTTTTAGCGGCCTATTAGGGCATTGTGTAGTATAAGAGTGTTAGCTGTAAGAGTATCCCATCGGGGGTTGTGTGGAGATCGTTTTGCCAGGGCGCGCGCGCGCCGGCGAGACAACGTCAGCCCCCCTGGATTACGGACACTATTTTCTAGTAAGGTAGGATTAGTTTAATTTACTTAATTTTGCATGGGAAACCTTCGTTTCAATAAACTGTGGAACACAGTAGATGTGGTCATCACAATTGTGCGTGATCAATGGGGATATTTTAAAAGCTTGAGAGTGACATGGCTACTTTTTATTTGAAAAAAATAACACATTTCTGCGGGATAACCCCGTACTGAATACGCAGGCAAAGTCGCGGGTCGAAGGCTAGATTTTCAATAATCGTACTATGAAAGCAAAGGCGCTGAATTACCGCGGGAACAATATAAAATAATATATACGCCAATAATATGGCAAGTATTAAATTTTAATTATTTAAAATATCTGTTGAACTAAATCTTACAAAATGGCACCAACAACACCAAAAACCTTTCTAAGAAACTTATGATGCACTTTCCGTTAAAAACTTCTAGAAGAACTTAAAGTGCCACCGGCGCAACGGTAAATAGTCTGCCATGTACGCTTCCCATAAATCTCTATGAGACGCCATCTTGAAAGTGCATTTTCTCCGTAGGCGGGTAATTTTCACGACTGACAACATTTATCATCATTTCTCAGATGGCAACTCTGGTAATGCATAGTGGTGTGCTGCCAGGATAAAAAAGTTAATAACAGTTTATTTTCTCATCTGGGTTTGTAAATTTTGGGTTGCGGCACCCAACACATTTTAAGAACAAGTCGAAATATTATTTGTAGATTATGTATTTTGCAAGTAAAGCTTGTTGTATAAAAAGCATAAAAATAAATCACCGCTTTGCAAGTGTAATAAAATAAATTAATTAATTAAAAATCAGTTTAAAGGTGTTAAGTACATAAATGAAATTATATAAATACCTAGTCATAATGAATCACACTATAAAATGTAGGCAATGGTTTTTAATTAAAATTTATAACAAAGAGGAAATTATAGGTATTTCAACTAAGATTTATGTGAAGAAATTATGCAGGCAATGTGAATAAAACATCTTTTTTCTTTCAGCCTTTTTCGAGGTAAAATTTGGCAATGTATCAATGATTACAATGAGCTGTAATTTTAAATTTGCCATGAAAGCAAATTCTGTACGTATTCATCCCATAATTCATACTTACGAAATTAATTTGGTGGCCATTTTGTAACGTCACAGAGGCTGTGAAAACTTGGAAAGTGTTGAGGAGATTTTTTTTGTGCGCTGATTAGGGATGGGCGGGCATACAAAAAGTTTTAAATTTTATTATAGGCTGAGCTTACTTTTGTTTCACTATACATAATAAAAAAAAATTCAAGATTATTGTTTAAAAAAATGGTGAAAGGTTTTCCTTATTTAAGTTAGTTTTTTTTTTATAATAGTCAGCTTAGGTATAAAAAATATATAAGATGGCGAAAAATTCATAGTTTGTCTTGAAATTTTTTGATAACTTTACATGCTTTGTGTGATGTGAAGTAAAGTAAGAAAGCGTCATATTCAACAAGAAACAACATAAAACACTCGTGTTTATGTGTTAATAAAGTAAGGTTTACTTACCGAATGATGTTCAGTCAGGACCAGTTGCTTCCTGAAAAAATAAAAATAAAAATAAATCAAGCGGGCAACCCTAGGATTTGACACTGAAATAATTAGGGCACTGCCACGTACGTTGAGTGTGTAAATTATGCAGAAACATGTTCCGGCTACAGGCATGGTAAACAATATCTAGCGTTTTTTTTGTTGTAAATCACTACAATATCTCGGTAACGCTTACGTTAAAACTTAAAATCCTACTTTAATAATCCTTCCTTACTTTTACTTTATATATTATAAATGCGTCTCTGTCTGTCTGTGTGTTACACAATCACACCTAAACTACTGAACCGATTTGAATGAATTTTGGTACAGAGACAGTCTAGAGCCTGAGAAAGGACATAGGCTACTTTTTATTCCTGAAAAATATCACCTTCCCGCGGGATAACGTCGTGTAGTACACGCGGGCGAAGCCGCGGGCGGAAGGCTATATCATAAATGTGAAAGTTTAGATGTTTGGATGTTTGTATGTTTGTTACTCAATCACGCCAAAACGGCTCAACGGATTTGGCTGAAATTTAGGACACAGATACTTTGTGGCCTGGAGAGGAACATAGGCTACTTTTTATCCTAGAAAAATATCACATTCCCGCGGGATAACGTCCTGTAGTCCACGCGGGCGAAGCCGCGGGTGGAAAGCTAGTAATTTCATAAAATTGTGATCAAATGTTTGTCATAATTTTCTAGTAGCGTGTGAGATCACCATAACACATTATCAATAACGATTGTTGTCAATTTGACAAATGTACACATATCTATCAGTTGTTATAATGCAACAAAGATCTTTTGGCGCGTGGATGACAGTGACAAGAGCGCTAGTTGGCTGATTGACTAGGTACAGGAGGGTTAGTTCCCAATTTCGAACGCAAACCAAAAGATCCTTGTCTTGTTGTCACACTTTATACTAATAAGAAATTGGAGTTACACAATCAGAAGGCTGTTTTTTACACTTTTACGCTTATTTTATGTCAAGAGCAATTTTTTTTGTCATCCAATCAAGGACTGCCTACACATATCAGGGCCGTAACCGGGCCGTGATCCGTCCGACAATTACTAGCGGCCGGGCACGGCACTGTAGCTCCGCCGCTGGTGATTGGCGGACGAATCACGACCCGGCCACGGACCAGGGGGCCAAGTCTGAAAACGTTAAGTCACAATCGTGTCTCAATCGTGTTTCAATTGTAGTTCAGTGGTAGTGCTTTTTTAAACCCTAGTTACAAGAATTATAGGACACTAAGATGTGATGTGAATTCAATACATTCACATCACATCATACTGTCCTAATCTATACTTTTTTCACAATACTATTGGTGGTGTGACCATCAATAGTATTGTGAAAAAAGTACATATTTCTTGTAACTAGTGTGTAAAAAAGCACTACAACTGAACTACAATCGGTAGTACTTATATCTATTCTGTGCTACAATTGAAACACGATTGAGACACGATTGTGACTTAACGTGAGCTGACGTGGCCCCCTGATATGTGTTACAGCTATAGGTATAGATATCAAAGAGCAACCAATATCATATTATCAAATGTATTGTATATTTTCAATCAAAAATAGTACTAGAAAACACGTCACGAACAAAAACAAAACGCTAATAAGCTATATTAACTGACTGAGGTACTCTTATTATTTTTTGCGTTTCTAATCGTAGTTTATGTCTACATAACTGGACTTATAAAATAATGCACCTTCGAAAAAATTATAAGAAATTAGGCAATCAAGATTTTTTTTTCATTTTCTGGCAGCACTCTCAAAAAGTATGACGTAAGTATACCTCTTTTTTTTAATAAGCCCGGCCGCCGCTACAATCCTGTTTAAAAACGGTGGCAACAAAGGTCGTTTATCACCGGAAAAGTTTGACTCCGAAAACATGGCCGCTGACGAATGCGCTTGTTTTCCCGCGCATTTAATAAAATAAATATTATTGAGGCTTTTATTTACGGTATGTGGATGACTGACGGTTAAATGAAACTTTATATCCTGAAATAAAGGTAGTTAATTAGTTATAGCTAATTGACTAGCTAGAAGGGTTTGTACCTACTTACTCAATTTCGACCGCACTCTCAATGACCCTTCTCGCACCATTGTAATTTTTATTTTGCTTTATACTTTCTAAAAACAGTGATGGGAAAATCGACGTGAATATTTTATTTTTATGTTTTATACCTTCATTTTTTCATAAGTTGAACTAATTTACGAATGCAGCTTTATTCGCTGTCGTCTATAAATTTGATTTATACATTAGTAGGTATGTACAGAACTAAAATTCCTTTTTGTTTTTGTCGCGCCATAACTTTAGAACGACATAACCTATTTTATTCACTTTTTATTAAGTTTTCTAACACCTTTTAGAAGATTCTTACTGTAAGACAAAATGATGAAAAGAGATTTTTATCTCATTTAAAGTTAAAGAGGGCACAAACGTAGCTAGTATCTATATATATTTATTATTTTTAACTTGCGGAAAAGACATTTAACTAACAGTCGGATGTAAACGTAAGCCTTTTAATTCCTTAAAAGGCCTTTGAAATATGAAAAAGAAATAGTGAAAGCGGTATATAAGCAACCAAATCGGATTATAAATAGAAGCGGTTGTACAATCGACGACGCATTAAGTACTTATGCGATATAATCTCGTACGTAAATAATAAATAAAACTTAATAAATAGGTATTGGAACACCATCAGATAGTTACATTTTTCCGATTTCCAATTAAGCAGCTTAACCACCTGTGTTATGGAAATGGGAACAAATGACGAGTATATTAAAACAAACACCCAGACACGGGAAAAAAGGAAAATGTTGCAGCCACCTTAACTTCTCGTTGCTTTTCGCGTTTCCGCAAATATGCTCGTATTCTCGCCACTCGCGCTAGCATTGCCGCTTCTTTCAATTATGTCAAAAACCCTACGGACTAGCGGCGAGGCGACACGAGTAGCATGGCGAATACACTCCACACTACATCGTTGTCCACATACCTCACGATTTGACTTCTATTCCTGATTGCCACCACCTAGATCGCCACCTGGTAAAACGGTATTTTTTCCAGATTCCCGCAATGGTGCAATGCAACGTACAGTGCTATAGTTTTATTTAATGGACTTTCCCAGTAGTCTCACACCCAGTTGTAGAAAGCTCCATTAAATTTAATGCTTCATTAAATCTATTGCTGTCACTTTTTCGTTGTCAAGAAAATAAGTGACAGCAATAGATTTAATGAAGCATTAACTTTAATGGAGCTTTCTGCAACTGGCGGTTAAAGAGTAATCTTACCAGATAAACTACTGGGGAATTTCCATACCAATAGACTTACTAATAGTAAGACTTACCTTTTGTTAATTTTACCTCATTAGTATTAGTTTGTCAAAATAACTAACTAACGCCCGAATTCTCGAACGCTAATCATCCTTGGGAGCGTCTCAAACGTCGTGGCAACTCTTTTATACGTTTGACATTTAAAGTGACAGGGCGATGTGTGAGACGCTCCCAAAGTTAAGGCGATAATCGGAAAAATTATGCTAAAGCGAGATAGCAATGAGAAAACGACGCGCGCGGGAGCGAGACCGATTTTGCCGATTACGTAAAAAAAACACAAAATCACTTCGTATTTAAAAACTATAGCGATTTTTAAAAAATGCTTCTATACGATCCTAAATATTATTAGTGTCCACTAATTAAACCAATTTTTAATGGTATATGTATCCCCTAAAGAATAATCTTGATATTTCTTATTTTTTAGAGGTATTTTCGAAAATAAAAAGTGTCGAGCCAAAATCATAAAATCGTGTTTCTGAAACTATACGATTCTAGATAAAGGTATGAAGAAATATATATCTAATTACCAGATTTATAACAACTCTAACCGTCCTATAGTTTTATATCAAAGAGTCGATACTTTTTCCGAGTATCGCCTCGCGGCGGAAATTTAGATTTCACATAGCTGTTTCATGGTCTGGGCCCTATTTAACCTTTACAATTTACAAATTGTAAATTGTATTCACAGGCTACAAGTCTACAAGATTCTGTTTAACCAACATTTACAAATTACACGTTTACTATGGAGGAAAATTTACTTGTAAGTTGTAGTTACAATTCTACATATTTCTGTTTAAACAACATTTACAAGTTACAGGTGACAATTTACAAATTTGTAAGGAAAACCGTTTCATTAAACGCAGAATTGTTTACAAATATGTTAATAGTAGTACATTTCCTACAGGCGGAATGAATCTCCGACTGAATTTCTGAATAAAAATCCATATGGCCATCCAGTGGTGGGGATCAAGGTGGTGGCCACAAGGAATAGAGTCGATCCAACGGATGTGTGTCTGCGCACCGCGGTACAATAAGATCGTTTTTTTGTACCGTGCTGTTATGCTTTATATTTTGTCGACTGTCCACGGTGCGGTCGTTCTAAGCAGATTATGTGAAACTAAAAACTTACAGATACTTTGTATGCGCATACATTAATACGAAACGGGATAGTCTTTTAGTCGTCTAACACGAGTAAATACGACTTTTATGCTTTTGAATTTATAAAGTTCTAGCTACAGGTTGAGCTAGGCAAGTCATACATTATACTCGTAATACAAGGTAAGTATAACAAAAATGCTTCTTATGTGCGAGAACATATTAATTACTTTTTGTATTCGCAATGCAATAAAAAATCAAATTCAAAAATATTTATTTAGTTCCACAAATATACAAAAGACAATATTTCAAAATTTTAAAACAAAACAAGGTGAAACCAAAATGGACGCTACTCAGCACAAGTTGCAGCATGTAGGTACATCACCTGCAACGCTGATTTATTTTGCAGGGCCCTAATAAGTACTACGTGTATGGGCGTTTGTGCACTATACTGAATTTTACCGATCCGGAAAAAAACGGATGCTTGTATTTTAATAATTATTTATTATAAATAATAGAACTTATTTATTTCGTGTAGTTTAGGGTTCGAAACATTGAAACTACACGAAATATATAAATTCTTACTATTATAAATGATTAAATTATTAAATTACAAGCACCCCTTTTTTTCCGGATCGGTACAACTCAGTGTAGTGCACAAACGCCCTATGTGTGCATGTGTGGCAAGAAATTATACTAAAAAAGACGAGCCATCCTTCAAGTAGCTCCACCGGGAATCGAACCCAGGATCTTTTACTATCCGGGCGAATGCTCTGACCGCTGAGCTACAGAGTCGTTATCTGGTTTTGTTTGAAACATTTAATTTTCAATAAGTGTATATGTACTTTTGTTATATTTGTTATCCAATTGGTACCTACCTATTATTCATACTGTCTACATTTTCCAAATTAAATAATAAAATTTAATGCCAGATATAACAACATTTTGTAAGGAATATATACTTTCGGCTGACATGTTGATATACTTACTTACTTTGTAACAAACATTTCGCTTTCTCTAATTTTCGTACTTATAATCATAAAAACTTTAAAACCAAAACACCCAGAAAAATATTTGTAACAGCTAGCCTTCCGCCCGCGTGCACTACATGACGTTATCCCGCGGGATTATGATTTTTTACGGGTTGATAAGTATAGCCTATTCCACTCTTCAGCTCCTAAACTATCCCCATATCTAAAATTACGTCGATCTGTTGCTACGTGTTTACGTGAAAACGGACAAACACACTTTTACATTTATGATATTAAGTAAGTATGGATTTGTGAGAATCGAGTCTTCGAACTCTTCGCAGAAGGCAGATATTTCTACCTCTGCGCTATAGATGTTACGTAAAAAAACAACAAGTTGCACTCCGGGAGTGCCGGCAGAAGTGAAAACTAGACTTTTTCACAAAAAAAAAGGAATTTGACATAAAAAAGAAAAAAAATACGGACTGTATTTGAATATTTGAACCGAGTATTCTGGCTTCAATGCCGCCCGTTTTCTAACTGAGCTATCACAACTTTGGAAACAGTGGCGAAATTTGTCTTCGTATTCTAATGAAATTGTAACAGTTTTCCGATCAGGTCACGTCACGTGACCGTCTTACGAATTTTAGATCTGACTGTCACGTGTCCTGACGCGAGTTTAACATTTCACACATCACAAAAAGTGCGAAACGCCGCTAAAGAAGATTTCACTTCAAAAAAAGTATAATAACCTTAATACTACTCCACCAGATAACAATCGCCAATTCAATTTCAACGTAACGACACCGAAAAAAGTTTAAAGAGCACTTAATTTCAGTGGAAGCTGTAAAAAGTTGGAAAAACTTCACTTTCGCTGAGTCGTGATAAAATTTTAGGTTTAGGTACATGCCGTGACTCAAGCCGTTTTTAAGTAAGTAGCATTGTAAAAGTTCTGAGTAGCCTGGAACTCTTAAGGGCAGGATCTTCCAAAAACTCTGTCTTTGTCTTTTTCTTTATGTGTGAAGAGTAATGAAAATAACCTCACTTTTTTCATTTTTTCAATGTTTTTGTTGTTATTTTGAGTATAAGTTCACTTTTTGAAAAAGTAGCCTGAGAATAATCTACTAATTGTTATTACCTATTTTTCTATATATTATTCGGGAATTAGAGATTAATAATCTATAAGTATAAAACAAAAAAATGTAAAAATAATTAAAATTTTCTTTGTTTTTGAAATTTTTTATAGTCGAGATAAGATACGAATATCGTGTTTCTAGCCACAAAATAATCAAAATCGTTTATGAAACTTCAACATATATTTTTATCTGCTTAAAATAAAGAATGTTTGATTGTTTACTTTTGATTCAAAAATAGGTTGTATTTCGATCATTTGGAAGATCGTGCCCTTAAGCAATGACATTTTTGAGGCCTCACTTAGTCTAGGTAGGTATACCTACCCAGTTGTTAGCAGGTGGCTTTAACCGCGTGAACACGATGTTTTCCCGAAAGATCGGCCGGCCGTCCGCGGTTTCACCCGCGTGGTTCCCGTTTTCGTGGGAATATCGAGATAAAAAGTATCCTATATGTTATTTCAGCCTATAATCTATCTCTGTTGCAAATTTCATCTACATCCGTTCAGTAGTTTTTGCGTGAAAGAGCAACATACATATGAATGTTTGTTGCTCACAAACTTTCGCATTTATAATATTAGTAGGATCTATCTCTGTGCTAAATTTCATCCAGATCTGTTCAGCCGTTTCGCCATGATTGAGTAACAAGCATACATCCAAACTTTTGCATTTATATTAACTAGGTCTCCGCCCGCAGCTTTGCCTGCATGTATGCATGCTACACGATGTTACTACTTTTTAGTCTGGGACAATATTTCATGTAACGGGATAAGATTATCTAGCTCAACAGCAGAGCTATGTGGCTATACTTTGTTCATGTAGTATCTATGATACTTTATTTTCGTGCAGAAAAAAAATCGTTTTTGAATAAGGAATAGAGTCTAATTTTTTTAGCATAAGCTGGATAACAATGTGAATGCTGATTTTCTAGAGCTTTTATTTCAAGAGCATAACGAACTTGTCTAGTAGAAATCGCTATAAGCGATAAGGCCTACCTTTTGTCTACTATTTTGTTTTGTAAATATTTCCATATCGTGTAGGTACGTAATATGTATGTATGCAAATAAATTAGTATTAGAGTCTAATCTAACTTGTTACTTCGCATGGATGAGGTGTGTGGGAGCCTTATGCTACATTAAACAAAGTAAAGTTCTTGTAATAATTGCATTTGAAGCTTCTGAACATTCTGAAATAAAAATAAAAGTGCGTTTGATCACAACCTATCTCAGTCTGGAACAGGGGCCAGACAGATAAGTCAAGCGAGGATAAGTCATCCAATTGTATTCTCGATTACTTCAGACGACGTCTCCTATTGTCTTAATTCCCGAGAGAATCTTTCGGTGACGCTTTGCGAAATCCTTTCTTTTCTCGAAGAAAACTATGAACCGAGAGGAATAACTGTATTTTACTTGAGGACTGCTTTCATCTTAGACAAAGTATGTAGCTGAAAGTAACTGATAGACGGACAAATAGCAAATTTGATAAAGCGCGATTTAAGATATCATATTTTTTTTAAATTTGTAATATAAACAATTTTACGCTATTATTTATTTGACGACCGATTTGGCGCTGGGGTAGGCTACCCACCTTCTGCGCCAGTGGTCTCGGGTTCGATTCCCGAACAAGACAAATATTTGTGTGCATGAACATGTCTATTTGTCTTGGTCTGGGTGTTTACTATGTATATTAAGTATGTATTTACAAACAAAAAGTATTTAAGTATATATTTATCCGTTATCAAGTTTTCCATGATACAGTTTCTTAATGAAATTAAAATAGGCTTAGATAATTGGTGTGAATGTAAGAAGTTATTTATTTATTTATCTATTTATTCTTTGTCAATTGAAACGGTCATGCTTTTATAATTGCATCAAAACAGATCGAGCATCCGAAGGTTCAGCGCTAGTAATAAAAATAAAAGTTCGTTTGATCACATCCTATCTCAGTCTGGAACAGGGCCCAGACAGATAAGTCGAGGATAAGTCATCCAATTGTATTCTCGATAACTTCAGACGACGCCTCCTATTGTTTTAAGTCCCGAGAGAATCTCTCGGTGACGCTTCGCAAAATCCTTTATTTTCTCGAATGAAACTCCGAAGCGAGAGGAATAACTTGATGAACTTTTGTATTTTGCTTTGGAAGTGCTTTTCATATTAGGCGACTTATGCCCGTACGCTTCTTATCTTTGGGAGCGTCTCAAACATCGCCCTGTCACTTTAAATGCCAAACGTATGAAAGAGATGCCATGATGTTTGAGACGCTCCCAAAGATGATTTGCGTTCGAGAATTCGGGTGTTAGCAGTGCAAACCTCGCAGCCGTAAGAAATAATGTAAGAAGTTACATGTAAAAAATATTAACACACATTTCATCAGCCCCCTGATTCACAAACCGTCGGAAACGGAATCAGATTCAAATTCTGTGCTTTGTCTTTCTCTATTCTATAGACAAAGACGGAGACAGCGCGTACATTCCGCTGCCGGAAGCGTTTGTGAATCATGGGGCCGATTCCGAAAATAGTAGCTAAGCACTCTTGTGTCACGGATATCAGAAAAAACGGAAGTAAAAGGGGTTAAAGAATGAAATTGCCGTTTTATTCTTTTGTACATATAACTTAACAAGTTTTATGATATTAGAAATACAATTTTTTTTTAATATTGCGTTACATTAATACCGTATCGAGCAACTTTTGATAATTTAATAACCACGATGTTTGATTATTTACATGGAAAAAACTTATCCCGAAAGTTACGACTATTTTTGTTTCCAGAATTTCGTACTTTATTAGTTGTAACTTAGTGAAAAAATTTTTTTCTCTCAACGAATGTGTCATTTAGTAATTAAAATGTCCATAAATACGTGTGTAAAATTTTGTACAGTTACATAATATTAGTCATTAAATAAATTACAAAAACGTTAGTATGGCAAAAAAATAATTACAAAAATCTCCATACAAAACGGCAATTTGATACTTTAACCCCTAATATTACTCTTAAATACGGAACAAACACAACACTCGCCAATAAATGTTTAGGGTGGTCAATCAGTAAACAATGTACTTACTGTAATTTATTTTATTTAATATAGCATTTTTATTACTTACTAGCCTTCCGCCTGCGGCTTCGCCCGGCCGCGGGAATGTGATATTATTAAAAAAACTCCAAAGGTGCGCCTTTGTTTTGTTTAGATTAACGGTGACAATTTAGGTCAAATGTTTGACAGCTGTGGCCCGATTCTGCTAACGTTAAGTCGTAATCGTGTCTCAATCGTGTTTCAATTGTTGTGCTTTTTTACACACTAGTTACAAGAATTATGACAGTATGATGTGTTGTGAATGTAGTGTGTGGTGTGACCATCAGTAGTATTGTGAAAAAAGTTCACATTTCTTGTAACTAGTGTGTAAAAAAGCACAACAATTGAAACACGATTGAGACACGATTATGACTTAACGTTAGCAGAATCGGGCCACTGGTTTATATGGGAAAAGAAAAGTGCCGTTTTACTATTTTTCACGCAATTTTTATGTTTCTTCTCTCCGCATAAAAACCTTCCGTGAGCCTTAAGGAAGATAAGTATGAAAAAATAGCTGAATTATTCCAGCCTTTCTCGAGTTTTATGCTTAACAATAAAGTTGTTTTTTTTATAAATTGTTATAATTCTATTGTCCATTATTGGCTACACTGATCTGTCTGAGGTGTTACTCGACAAATTAGAACGTCTGCAAAACCTTTGTATCAGGTTTATCTTCAATCTCCGAAAATATGACCACGTGTCATCATTCCGTAGCAAACTAAATTGGCTCCCGATTCGCCGGCGCAGGGACTTACACACTCTCAAACTTCTATATTCCATTCTTTTCCTACCTTCTACCCCACCATATCTTAAAAAATGCTTTCTTTTCGATCTTCATCCTCATCTTCACAGTGTACTCTGCGTTCTGCTTCTAACCTTTCCCTAGAAACTCCTTGTCACTCTTCCGATTTCCTTTCCTACTCTTTTTCTGTGCATGCTGTTCGATTGTGGAATGCGCTACCGGAAGGTATCAGAAAGGCTCAAACTCTTAGATCCTTTGACGTTCAGGGTGCCTACCATCAACTCTTATTACGGTTTTGTTTAGGACCTAAACTGATCTCCCCCGGATGAGCGTATTCTGTTACGCGGACGATACGCTCGTCACTGCCCGGGGTGAGTCCTTTGAGGAGGCCAAGAGGCTGGCGAACGTGGGGTCCTCCCTCATAGTAGAGCGAATCGCATTGCTCGGGCTTAGCGTTGCTCTAGACAAAACCGAGGCAGTGGCCTTTTACAGGCCGCGCAGGGCCCCCCCGGCAGGAGCCACACTGATGGTCGACGGCGTCAGAGTCCCCCTGCGCCCATCGATCAAGTACTTGGGGCTAGTTCTGGACGGGAGGTGGAACTTCGAGGCACACTTCAAAGAGCTAGTACCAAAGGTGGCAAAGGCGGCGGGGGCGCTCGCTAAAATTCTGCCGAACCTTGGGGGTCCTGGGGACAGGTGCCGCAAACTATACGCGGGTGTGCTAAGGAGCATGGCTCTCTATGGGGCGCCAGTGTGGGCCGACAAATTAAGCACCGCAAACCGACGTTTACTTCGTCGGCCCCAGAGGGCTATTGCTACCCGGATTGTACGGGGCTATAGGACGATGTCTCACGCGGCAGCCTGCGTTTTGGCGGGTGCCCCTCCCTGGGAGCTAGACGCTCGGGTCCTCAGGGAGTTGTACCTCGAGCGTCGAGCGCTGCTCGCAGGGGGGGATAGGGTGACCATCGAAGAGCTGTCCGCGGCCCGGCGTGTAGCCGACGGGTGGCTCATGCATTTATGGGAGGAGAGGCTGGAAGGGGAGACAGCTGGGAGGCGGACGATCGATGCCGTCCGCCCTCTTCTCCGAGAGTGGTGTAATCGCCGGCATGGGTCGCTGACCTTCAGGCTGACGCAGGTGATTTCCGGGCACGGGTGCTTTGGAAAATACCTGTGTCGGATAAGAAGGGAAGCGACCACACGGTGCCATGATTGCGGCGCTGGGGTGGACAGCGCGGAGCACACTCTACAGGTGTGCCCTGCCTGGGCATCCCAGCGTCGCGATCTGTGCGCCGTGGTAGGGACGGACCTCTCGCTATCAAGCGTGGCTCGTGCCATGCTTGATAGTGACAGATCCTGGCAGGCGGCAATCTCCTTCTGCGAGGATGTCATCTCGCAGAAGGAGGCATCGGAGCGGATCCGCGAGCAGGAGGCTCATGCGGACCGTCTTCGACAAAGGCGGCCGGGGCGAAGGTGGCTGCGCTTTGCGCGCCTCATTCCCCTCTAGCGGGGCGGCGCAGTCCGGGCGGGTTAGCGGGCCTAACGGCCGGTTAACTGCCGTCCGGATCGCGCGGTCCCCCCCCGGTTGTCTTGGGAGTTGGCCCCGCTTGCTCGGCCATCTCCCGCCGCGTAGGGGCCCGGAAACGGGCCAACCGTCAGGCCGCAGGGGGTGCATATCACCACGGCCCCCCCACAGTCGGTGTGTTTAAAACTGACGGCGAAGAGCAAGTAGTGAGGGGTTTAGTTGGTAGTGGTGCCTGCTTTCAACCGCCCCATCTGGTCAGCCCACCCGGAGTGGGTAACCTTATGGGGAGATTGGGAGGAGGCTCTCTCCTCCTGCCTCGCCTCCTGTCGAGCTTTCGAGCTCGGCAGGGGGCGGGGCAGGGGTTAGAACCACCCAGCCCTGACGCGAAGCCTATTGGGCTTGGCGGGAGGGCTGAGCGCGGCGAGAGACAGACCTTGTCTGACTGAGTCCAACATACCGTTAGCGGTATACGAAAAGACTGTATTTGCCCTCACTATAAACAAAAAAAAAAAAAAGGACCTAAACTGATCTGCTTCGCTTATTCGTACCACGACAGCTTAATATCAATGACAGCGATTCAGTGATCATTCAATGACATTTCACAGCCGCTAAGCTGTCAAGAACTCTTATTTGACTTATAACTCGGCCAAGCTAACATGACACTTGCAGGTTATACCCGTCTCTCTCATTCTCTGGGCATGACAGAATCGAGTGAAAGAGACAGGTAGAAGAAATAAGGACACAAATCGTTCGGTCATTCACATTTAGCAATTCATTTGTGGTCCAGTTTTTAAAAGGTCATAGTACGAAAGAAAGCAATTCGTTTTAGGAACCTATTCTGCATCGCGCTATTTTTGAATCGCTGTCTTAAAGTTGATGGTAGGCACCCAGGTTAGAAGTTATTTCCTTTCTGTATCTCCGAATTTATAGTTATCATATTTATTTATTTTTGTTCTCTTTCTATCTGTATTCATATATCTTATGTACTTACTCCTTATTCTTTTCTTTTTGCACCAATTCCCCTTTCATATTTTTTATTGTATTTTTCTCTTTCACCCAAGGTTGCCTGGTAGAGATTGCTATATAGCAATAAGGCCGAATTTTGTGTGTTTACTTTTGTTTGTAATTTCTCTGTATTTTGTCCTTTTTATGTGCAATAAAGTCTTTTATTATTATTCCCTTTATTACATTTTAAATACTTACAAAATTATATTTCTAAACATTAAATTTTTACAATGAATAACACTATAAAATATAACATTTAAAAATACAAAAATGCAGTCCCCCAACGGCAGCAAGATCAGGGTCCCGGCTACCGATGGTTAAGGATCCAGAGACAGGAACCTTCTCACTATACGGGCCGTGTCCAGAAGTACTGCCTTCTGCATCTGACTCCCGATCCATCCACCTAACGCGAGCCTCTTAAGGTGTTTATCGAGGCTCTTGGCTATCAGCCCATGGGCAGATATGACTATCGGAACAATAATTGCTGAATCAATGTCCCACATGTCAACAATCTCGTGAGCTAAATCAAGATATTTGTTTTCTTTATCTTTTTCAGCTTTCACAAGGTTGTCGTCATGGGGAACAGTGACATCAACAATTATTGCGCGGCGTTCGTGTCGATCTATCAATACAATATCAGGCTTATTAGCTACAATAGTCCTGTCTGTAATGATAGATCGATCCCAATACAATGTGGCATGGCTATTTTCAAGGACCTGTTCTGGTGCATACCTGTAGTACGGCACCTCGGATGCCACAAGACTATGTTTTAGAGCAAGTTGTTGGTGTATTATCCTGGCCACTTGGTTATGTCTATGCAAATACTCGCCGTTTGCGAGACGAGAACAACCGGAGATTATATGCCTAAGGGATTCACCCGGACGATGGCACGCTCGGCAAATATCCACTGTGCCATCCCTTAGGATATACTTTCGGTAGTTATTCGTCATCACAACCTCATCCATAATTGCACAGACAAAACCTTCGGTTTCACCAAAAAGATCACCGAAACGGAGCCAGGATACTGAGGCTATTAAATCTACGTCGGGCCCATGGAGAGCCCGGTAGAATCTGCCATGTAACTCCTTGCTTTGCCACACAGTGCTGCGGTCGGACGTACTAAGTACTACAGGTTTGCGCCAGTTTTCTTTTGCTAAAAATAGAGGAGTCAGTCCATTGTCAACAGCAACTACATCTCTATGAGACCCCATATCGACTTGGAGAAAATACTCCCTAAGATTGCATATCTCGCGGTTATGCAATGTCTTAGCATTTAAGAAGCCACGACCACCGCACTTCCGCGGGATATACAATCTCATGGTCGATGAACGTGGGTGATGTATGCGGTGTGCTGTTAGCAATGTACGAACTTTTCTATCCAGGGCATCCAGTTCAGTTTGAGTCCATTTAAGTATGCCAAAGGAATACATCAGTACCGGCATGACCCATCCATTGTATGCGCGAACCTTGTTTCCGCCAGACAAAAGACTTTTAAGTACTTTTGAAAGGCGCCCCAAGAAACGCTCACGCAACGACTGTTTCATGTCAGCATCGTTGATGCCTAATGCCTGTGACATACCTAAATATTTATAGGTTTCGTTTACGGAGAGAGATCTAAGATGAATAGAATCCGAGAGTTGTATACCCGTAGATTCCATTATCTGACCACGCTTTACATGCATGACTGCACATTTGTCCACACCAAATTCCATTTTAATGGCATTACTGAAAGCTTCAGTAACCTTCAGTAACGCTGTCAAATGAGAACTGCTATGGGCAAATAGTTTCAGGTCATCCATGTACAGCAGGTGTGATATTACTTGACCATTTCTCCGTAAACGATAGCCTAACCCTGAACTTTCGAGAAGTGTACTCAGAGGGTTCAAGGCCAGACAGAACCACAATGGACTCAAACCGTCACCCTGGAAGATACCTCGTTCTATTTTTATAGGATCGCCCTGACCTAGAATCCGTCGAGATCCTGGATAGAAAAGGACCGTTCTCCATTTTCGCATGCACGATATCAAGAAAGTGCGTAGAGTTGTATTTATTTTATACAACTCCAGCACCCTCATGAGCCACGAATGCGGCACGGAATCATAGGCCTTCTTATAATCTATCCAGGAAGTCGATAGGTTCTTCCGGTTTCGACGAACCTGTTGGTTAATAGCCATGTCAATGAGGAGTAGCTCCTTAGTACCACGGGCCCCATTCCTACATCCATTTTGAGAGGCGAACATAATAGAATTTTGATCAATGTGTTTATTAATCTTCGACCTCAAAATGGACGTAAGAATTTTATAAATTGTTGGCAGACAGGTGATAGGTCTATAGTTTTTGGGGTCCGCAGTACTACCAGATTTATGGAGCAGATGGGTTATGCCTGTTGTCATAAATTCTGGAAGCGACTGAGATAATAAAGCACGTTGAAATTGAGATGCTAAGCAAACGTGCGAGCTAGGTAACCATTTATACCAGAAATTGTGCAGTCCGTCCGGGCCTGGAGATTTCCAGTTGGGTAAGGAGCGAACTGCACAAACTACGTCTTGGTAGTCAATGGTTACTTCATTCATATCAGGTATAAGCTCACACGAACGCTCAACATCCTCCATCCACGCGCCTTCAGAGTGAGTGACAGGCACGGACCAGATGTTGTGCCAAAAAGAAATCATGGCATCATCATCCGGCCGATGCATATCAGTATCACTCCGATCCGATCGCTCCCAGGATGCATAAACACGTCGTTGATCTCTCTCGAACATGCGGTTCTGTGTAAAGCGATCGACTCGCACCCTATATCTTCGAATACGATTAGCCCATGCACAAATTTTCTGCTTCAGGAAGTCGATGCGCTCTGTGACGCATGAAATATAATTTTGAGGACTAATACCAGTTCCCAAGAATGCACGTTTCACAAAGCGCATGACCCTAGGGCGCATGTTGCCCTCCCTAAAGCAGCTGAGCTTACCGATGAGTACCCTAGCCTCACTGATACGCCGCTCAATCCTACACTGCCAGGCTGGTACAGCCAGGCGAGGGCGTGTTGCTGTGTCAGTATTTGGAAATTTGACATGAGCAACACGACAAGCTGTAATAGCCGCACAGTACAGGATCGAATGAGTATCAGCCAGGTCTTCACTACTATCAAAGTAATTTGGTAGTAGCAAATCTAAAGCACACATCAGCGCCCTATTTTTTTTGTGCATGGGAAAACGCGGAAGCCGAGGTCTAAGGTGAACCGAAGTCGATCGAAATTCCCGAACCACATCTTCAAGAGTACTCCTCAATATATCATTGTATTGGGGACTTACAGTAGTAACCATATCATCTCCACGATCACTATCAGCAACGCCAGCTTGCAATGTGGCCGCGGCAGAAGCTTGAGTTGCCGCCTGCGATACAGTAGTAATGATACGGTTACGTTGTACCTCTGTACGGAGCCGATCAAGTACAGAGTCATCCAACAAGTGACCCCGTTGAATGGCTCGCACCTGATCCGACAGTCGTTGAGCCGAAACGTTGATTGATGGTTCAAGAGCCTGAAACAGAGAAAGCATCCGAACACGATACGCAGTAAGATTAGTTCCTGCCTCTGTTGCCTCAAAATATGCGCGCATGACATTTTCGTTAATGGATAATGTCCATCGCATGCGCTGCACTCCACCGGGAGCGGGGGCCCTGACCGGAGCCGATTGCCCCAGAAGCCCCAAACTCTTCGGTGGCCGGCCCCTCCTCCGGCGTACAGGTGGTGGCGACGACGGCGGAGAGAAGTACTCGTCACTATCGCTCGACGCAACTGCAGATGTCAGCTGGACACACGGCACTGATATAGTTGCCGACAACTGCGAGGCGGAGCGAGGTGACGAGTCCGGAGGTCTTGAGCGTGCTGCTCTGCTTCTCGTCAACATATTTTATTTCTTCATCCTTTTCCATTAACTAATTTTGATTGTTTTGGTACTATGGTGATGACATTCAAATGTCATATGAGTATTCATTGTGAATTTTTGAGCAGAATTTCTATATTTCAGGTATTTCTTTTTGGTATTGTAATATGGTATGGTTAATGGTAATATTGAGTAATTATGGTCTTGCAGTCTAAATGAAATATTGTAACTCTGAATAAAATATTATTTGTTTTAATGGAGAAAGAATGTCCTGTCACGTTGACGACTTTTTTTTTTTTTTTTTTTTTTTTTTTTTTTTTTTTTTTTTTTTAATAATTATTAATAATAATTTGGGAGTAACCAACCATACATGTGCCTCCAGTTGCGAAAATGCTAGCGCGATAGTTCTCCTCATTGTGCTAATCGCTTAAACTTGGGTTTAATGCATGAATGCAGTCGTCGTTGTCGAATAAATCCCCTTATAATTTGTAGAGACAGTGCACCCAGTAAGTAAGATCTGTGGATGTGGTAGGAGCTGGTGCAAGTTACAAGAAATGATGTTTGGTTGGAAGTAGGGCTTGTTCTAAGTCCGCCCGGCTAGCTACCACCATCTTATTTAAGTCTGACGCCATAACAACGATGTTTTCAGCATTCTTGTGTTCCGGCAGTTAGAGGTACGATAGCCAGTTTCTCAGTGGTTAAGAATTCCATAAGTAGTGCAGCCTTTAGCCTTATCACAACGAAGGCTAAGTGCTGCCCCGTTGTGAATAAAAAGTAATATGAGATTTTAGTAAGGAGAACATTCAGTTGCCGTTTACGAGTAGAGCGTTTTACGAAGGTATTTGCTATGCACTGTAAAGAAAAGTAATTTACCTCTAAGATTACACAAAACGTTTTTACAATTCGGTCAATTACGAGGTGGAGGATCGAAGATTAATGGAATGTGTGCTTAGTCGTTGTGACGAACAGCATGACGTGTAGTAGTTTACACCAATTCATATTGAGCTCACATCGTAAGCAATGGTTCATCTTCTAAATTCAATACATATAACACTCTGCCCCTTTGTGCAGTGCACTACTTACTACGATCTGAGTGCGCTGTTATACGTTCTATCTCGTCACTTGCGACACTGACCATTTGCCGGACGCGCTAGTCCCGAGATAAGCGCTAATCCACAGAAGCCATTCCTTTGAGCACTTAGTGCTTTATTAAGTTGTATAAGTATTACGTGTTTTGATGCGTAGACCCGTATGTTTACGGTTAATTGTGTGGAAAGGCAAGCCATAAGGAGGAATGATCAATTCTCAATAGAAGGTTTGTACAAAATTAAGAGCATAATCATCATCATCATCATGTCAGCCGAACGACGCCTACTGCTGGGCATAGGCCTCCCCCAAGGATCTCCACAATGGTCCTGCGCTGCCCGCATCCAGCGCCTAATAGAACAAACAAAAAAAACCAATGCCAATCGCTTAATAATAAATTATTACTCTGGTTACAAACCTGTGTAGAAAATACTTTCAGCATTGTAACCCTGCTTCTGAGGATATGAAAGTTTTTCTGTCTAATTTATCTATCTTGTATACCTATATGTATAATATAAGCACAGTTTAAGCAATCTGTTGCTTATTCTATGACATAACTCTTGCGTTACTAACTGACTGACAGACAATGCATAGCCGAAACTACTGGGCGCAAGAAGCTGAAATAATTGGGCATTCCTTGGAGAGTGTATAACAGAGGATTTTTAGAAATTCCCCCTCCAAGGGGGTAAACAAGGGGGTCCGCGCAGACAAAGTCGCGAGCGGAGCGCTAGTATTAAATAGATTTTTCAAAGATACTCTAACTCGGTTGAATAAAACCATCATCCCTTACCACACAAAACTTGCTACGCCACATTATTTATACAAGACGAAATTAATCCGCAGATTAACCGTAACATGCAAAATTCCGTGGCTTCGACGATATTATTTATTCATGTTACAGATTCTGTCAGCTTCTAAACAGAGGGTCAAGCAGGAGAGGAGGGTCTACTAAAGCACCAATACGAACAGGCGAACGCGTCGAACGAAACGATTTTTTGAAATCTGTATGAAAACTCGTCGAAGTTCAGTCAGTTTCAAATATTGGTTTGTTTATCTATATAAGGTCCTTCTTAAATAGTGCACATAATTTTAAGGGGTCAATGTATTCATGCATACAAACAACTTTTACTATGGTACCAACATTGAAATCGCGAAAATAAAATCAGCTGTTCTATACATTTTGATCTGTCCGATTTAAAACTTTCTATGGAATAGCTGATTTTTTTTTTCGCGATTTCAATGTTGGTACCATAGTAAAAGTTGTTTGTATGCATGAGTACATTGACCCCTTAAAATTATGTGCACTATTTAAGAAGGACCTTATATATATAAAAATGAATCCCTGTTTCCCTTGGTCACGACATCACGCGTGAACGGCTGGACCGATTTGGCTAATTTTGGTCTTGAAATGTTCGTGGAAGTCCAAGGAAGGATATAGGGGTAGGGTAGGGGTAGGGTAAGGGTAGGGTAGGGTAGGAGTAGGGTAGGGGTAGGGTAGAGGTAGTGTAGGGGTAGGGTAGGGGTAGGGTAGGGGTAGGGTAGGGGTAGGGTAGGGGTAGGGTAGGGGTAGGGTAGGGGTAGGGTAGGGGTAGGGTAGGGTAGGGGTACGGTAAGGGTAGGATTTGTGTTTTAAGCACACCACGGCCCCCCCACAGTCGGTGTGCTTAAAACTGACGGCGGAGATCAAGTAGTGAAGGGTAGGGGTAGGGGTAGGATAGGGTTAGGGTAGGGGTAGGGGTAGGGTAGGGGTAGGGTAGGGGTAGGATTGGAGTAGGGTAGGGGTAGGGTAGAGGTAGAGTAGGGGTTAGGGTAGGGTTGGGTAGGGGTAGAGTAGGGGTAGGGTAGGGGTAGCGTAGGGGTAGGGTAGGGGTAGTGTACGGGTAGGGTAGGGTGGAGTAGGGGATAGGGCCACGGGAACGAAGTCGCGCTGGGTCAGCTAGTTATGCTATATTTTTAAAATTTTTTAGGTGAAAACTTCTTTAGCGGCGTTGTTCACTTTTTGTGATGGGTAAAAAATGTTAAACTCGCGTCAGGACACGTGACCGTCAGATCGAAAATTCGTAAGATGGACATGATCGAAAAATGTTACAATGTCATTAGAATTCGAAGGCAAATTTCGCCACCTTGGAGCCCTTTTCACTTCTGCCGGCACTCCCGGAGTGCAGTGCAACCCGTTGTTTTTGTATAATACTTATTATGAGTTCTTTTATTACTTGAATTTTCAATATTTTTTTTAATTATTATTTATGTTAAGGTATTCCATAATTCTTATTTATTTTTGGATTCTTTTATAATTGCTTGACTATAGTGATTTAATGATTTTTGTAAATAAACACCCCACTTTGTTGCATTGTGATTACCTCAGTGCTTTTCTATTGGGCTTTGGCTGGAAACCAGCGTCTTGCTCATATAGGGCAAATATTTCGCTGAGCTTGTTTGCCTATATGCATCGCTGTGACCATGCTGTGACACACAATTTACGTATCATGTGAGATTTTGTATACTTTATAGTTTAATTTTCACTGTATTTGTCTGTGTGTTAAACTTTTTCTTACCTTATCTTAAGTTTCGGGCGATTTTTCAGGCAGTTGTGCGAGTTTTCATACGATTCCACATCAAGAATTATAAAATTCCTTTAGTTAGGGCGGCACTGGTTCGATGCGTTCGGCTCGGATAAGTGAGCGTTCGCTCAACGGTCTGTCAGTTGGCCGCAATCGGTCACACACACAGTTTAACATACAAAAAACCGAATTTCATAGCCGAATAGCATGGATTTTGGCGTAATTCTATGCAGCGCGTCTTCGTTACGTTTGGGTCTTGACGTTTGACTTCGTATTGCCGTAATGACATAACGACGCACAAGTCACTCAAACCTATAGTCCTACAATCCTGTCTGATCCGGTGACATCCGTGACAGAAGAACCACTTGCAATACGAAATTGGCTGTCAAAATAAACTGTCGTATGAAAAATGTTTTAGTTCCAAAGATTATCACCGGAACAGAAAACGTTGTCGCACTGTCAAAGCCGCGCGTTATCAAAAACGGTTTTGCACGTCAACTGCACGTACACTTGACTAATGCGTCATAGAGTTATCGCGATCGGGGCCCAGTTGACAGACCGTTGCCTGCTGGTAGACTGATAGTCTGTGAGGCCCTTTACTCTCCAGTCATGATAAAATCAAGTGAAAGCGGCGCGGCGGCGGCGCGGCGCTGGTGGGGCTAACGAATTTCGGATTTTGCTTTTCGTAGTACACGACCCAGGCATAGGGTAGAATATTTAATTCATCTACGGATGCCCGAAACATTTACTCCATATTTAATGACCGCATCCATAGCTGTATGAGAGGCTATAATGATTTTGTTAATTTTGAAGAGGCTGCTGGATTACTAAGAAAATAGTAGTAGTTTACTACTGAGGATGACGAGTTTGAGAAAGGTAGGCAGGTAGTATCCAATTGCGCCTTTTTGTACAATCCTACCATCAAAGCCAGTAATTTAATACCTGATTAATATTGAGAACAGTTTTTTTTATTTTTTTAGGTAATAATTATTCGATAATTTAACACAACATTTATCATTCTATCTGAAAACATATTAATTATTGCGATCGACATCTAAGTCTAAACATGATTTCATAGTATTAAACAATATTAATGAAAAAAAAATCGGCCAAGTGCGAGTTGAACTCGCTCATGAAGGGTTCCGTACCCACTTAACGTACCGGTTACTTACACCTAACAAAAATACCAATATTTTTTTCACGTTTCGACCCGTGTTTCTTTGGGAAAGTTGTTCAATATTCTGCCGTCCCAAACCTAAACCGCAGTAAGAGCCAAAATGCGATTCCGAGAAAATGGAGCATAAAGTTTAGAATTCGTCAAAAAATTAGTAAATAAAGGATTCTAACCAAGTTTCTTAGGCAAAGTGAGAGAATTTATATAGAGCTTTATATAACACAACATTAAGGATGAAAATATACAACAATATATAAAATATCAAGGTTTTTAGTTTTTGACCCCTATTACTGCTTTTAATTGTTAAAGTAAATCGATCCTTAAACAGACTAAACTGCAGTAAAGTGGGCTTATACTGCTTATTAGAATGGTTTGTTATCGCTATTCCTGACTAAAGTGCAGTATGTCCGTTTTGATACTGCGCTTTAGTCGGTTTCTCATAACGAAAATTAAATGTTTCAATTGGCAGTAACAACAAAAAAAATAATAACATTGAACAATTTATTTAAAAATTCTATAAAACTTCACGAAATAAAGTTAAACAAAATCTTTTATGGTCATATTATTACCATAAGTATTTAAAGTACTTCTAAAGCTACCTACGACATAAGAAAAAAATCAGAGTTTTATTTAAGACTAGCGGATCCTCGCGGTTTTACCCACGTGGTACCCGTTCCCGTGGGAATATAGGGATAAAATATAGCCTATGTCACTCGGGAAGACTGTAGCTTTCTAACGGTGAAAGAATTTTCGAAATCGGTCCAGTACTTTTTGAGTTTATTCGTTACAAACAAAAATACAAATCTTTCCTCTTTATAATATTAGTATAGAAATGTAATTAAATTCAATATTGGTTGTTAACAATAATTAATTAACAATTTTATTCATTTATGAATTTATATCGACCTAGAAAGCTTAAACTATAAATAAAATATTCAGTGCCTCAATATAACAATTCTTATACTGAACTTAATATACTTAGGTATCGAAATGGAGAGCATAAATGTAAATGTTTTAAGTCGAACTGAGATGAGAGACTGATTATTTGTAAGGTACCTATGTAGGTACCTCGCTACCTGGCGGAGCTACTTGAAGGATGGGTGGCTATTTTCTAATATTTAATTTTTATAGTAGATACATTACCTATTTAAATTCCATTATTTTAGATTTAAAAAAAATATACAAATTAAATTCATATTCATAGTCATAAAATATAATAATAATAATAAAAGACAAGTAAATTGATACTATTTGATACCTACCTAGGTACTAACAAAATATTATAGTCACGGCCAGGTCACTTATCTATGCTTCCCGCCTCTGCCTCCGCCAGTGAATCTAATGGCATAAAATGCTAGGGATTTTTAACCGACTTCAAAAGAGGAAGTTAGCAGTTTGACCTGTATGAATGTGATGTGATATTGTTGGCATTGGATAATATTTGAATATGACGATCTATTTAGACTTCCAAACATGTGTGCTTAATTTCGAAGGTGTATGTTTGTTTGTTTGTCCACGAATTTCTTGGAAACTGAAAGGCATATCGAGATGATGCATCGATGATGATATTGATGATAAGTGTAGGTATTCCAATTTAGAGATCAGTCCAAATTTCATCAAAATCGGTTCAGCAGTTTTAAAGATATGGATATAAAGGATGGGGATAAAGTAATTTAAAAAATTAAACTCACTTCAAAAAATACCTGTTAACTAAAAAGAAACAAAACAGTGGAATTAAATAAATACTGCACATTAGCTAGGAGTTCTGGTAATGAGTATATTCAGGTATTACCAACTAATAAGAGTAATAGTACTTATACTGCAGTTTAGTTGGTACCTAATACAAACAAAGCAAATCAACCTCCCCCAAGTTAAACTGCAGTAAGTGAAGATTATACTGCCCTTTAATTTGTTTCTTAAATTAAAACAATGAATCTGCTGAAAAGCAGTAAAAACATTTTGTATGGGCCTGCATTATACTGCTATTTAGTTGGTTTTTGTTGAAATTTACGGACCGTAGTAACTGACTAAAGTGAAGTAAAATTGCCGAGTTACTGCTATTTAGCTGGGAGAAAGTATAATAAAATGACGTTTTAAACGGCAGTATGGTTTTTACTGCACATTAGCTGGGAAATCGATGACTTTTTCATCAATTTTGATATTTTTTTGAATTTCTTATGTCAGAGAAAAAATCATAAAAAAATAAATATTTGTCGTAGAAAAATAATTAAAAACTAGGCCGGTAGGTCTTGAATTGGGCTTTCATGGTATGTATTTAACTCAAAAACGCAATTTTGGTCATTACTGCGGTTTAGCTTGTACTCATAATACTGCTATTATGAGTACAAGCTGAGGTTTTGGGATTGCAACTGACCAAACTAACACCCTGTATTCCTATTTTTGTTTATTTATACCTAACTAACTAGCGGATCCTCGCGGTTTTACCCGCGTAGTACCGGTCCCGTGGAAATATCGGGATAAAATATAGCCTATATTAGTCAGGGATACTGTAGTATTCTAAAAGTGAAAGAAGTTTTGAAATCGGTCTAGTAGTTTTTGAGTTTATTCATTACATACCTACATACAAATCTTTCCGCTTTAAGATAATTTAAGACTTAAGTGCCATTATGAATTTATATGCTATGCGATGGAAATAAGGCTCCTTCTGCAGTAAACACGACCTTTTTAACATTCTGCTCGAGTTCAACTTAATTGGTTTGAGATAAAGTTAAGAATTGCGATGCTCGTTACATAAACAACGTAAGTTTGTAGACTTTGAATAAATAAGATAATTATTATTGTATTTTTATTAACGCTTTTGAAATTAAAATTGGGTTTGTAAGATACTCAGTAAAGTAAAGAATAACTGAAAATATATTAAGGGTTATAAGTTAAAATCCTAAATGTAACTGATACACACTCGTTTGCAGAAAAAAACGGACACGCTTCAGTAACATGCTCACTTCATCATCATCGTCATCATCATCATGTCAGCCAAATGACGCCCACTGCTGGGCATAGGCCTTCCTCCAAGAATCTCCACAACGATCGGTCCTGCTTGGCCCGCCGCCAGAGGCTTCCCGCGACCTTGGCTAGATCCTCGGTCCACCAGTAGGTGTAGGGGAATATGGCCCATGGAACGTCGTCTGGTACGCGGTCGCCATTCGAGAACAACTCCGCCCCAACGGCCATCGTTGTCTCTCCCACTGCCAGTTCAACGGAGCGATGTCGATTGTTTTAGTTTTCTGCGGATCTCATCATTTCTGATTCGATCGAGTAAGGAAATACAAAGCAACCATACCATGCTCACTTCATAGTCATTTAAATAAAACTATGAGTAAGTATATTTCTATGCTAATTTCTATGTTCGAATGATTTATGTTATGTGTCAGAGAAAAATTTTTGTTTTTCCAATAAGCACTTGAAATAATTTCGTAAATCTTTCCATTTCCACACAGCGAGGAAACTTTGAAATTTTGTTCACGTTCAACATTGTTCTATGAAATTTAACAAATGGTTTACATTTTTTTAAGTTTGGTAATGTGTACAGTTATTTAAATTATTTCATATGCCTTGGGAAATACAAACATTTATCCATAAAGCCTTGTTCGAACTATGCTAGTATTTTAGTCTAGTAGCGAGTAATTTAGTAGCTAAAATACTCGCTACTGCCCAAAACCGTTCGCATTATGGTCGAGTACAGTTTACAAGTGTTTTACAAGATGAACAGCCTACAACGCAAAAAAGTAAATAAATTGATTGAACTAATGGCTATTTTAGAAGAGGTGGATGAGGAAAAATGCGAAATTTTTAATTTAATTTCCTTTTCACCAAATCCGTGTATTTTCATTAACGTTTCTAAATGTGAGTATGCGGATTGTTTAATATTCTTGTTTTTATATTGCGGCGACTTATTTATATTAAGTGTCTGCAATATAAAAACAAGAAAATTATAGGCGACGGACAAAAGTCCCTGGTTTGCGCAGCGCCTTAAGAATTATTCACAAAAAATACGGGAGTTAATTCCATTTATCATTCTTCAGGTTCATTGCTCTTTCAATTGTTTAAGTCCAAAAGTTTGTAATATTTTTCCCGTTCCTGATAATCTTTGTTTTGCTACCGATAGTTTGATTCTTTACAAAAGAAAACCATTTAAATGTACATTTTTCACCAACCTGTATAATTATATGTTAGTATATTCATATTCATGTATATGTTAGTATACACATATCTTTTAGGAGATTTCACGTCTCTATAATAGTACATTACGATCACGCACGCCTATCTAGAGGGAGGTCTCAATCTGGCTAGGGTTGACAACACAGAAAGATTTTTCTGTTGACACCAAGTAGAACTACTTAAATATTTTTGCAAAAATACTTTTTTTAACTTAAAACTTACTTTTTTAAATTCAATAAATTATTACAGAAGGAGTTTAACTTTATTGTTTACCTATGCTTATCGTGTGTTCTCAGATATCTTTTGAATTTATTTTATTACAATTGCTTTAGTTTTATTACAACATACCTACATTGATTTAATTCCAAAATCTGTAATAAGAATTTTCTTCTACTACTAGAGAATTCTATTTAATAAAGAACTCTAGAAAGAGAGACTAGAGATAGCACCGAGACTCATATATGTAATACTGTACCAAAAAGTTACACTACGATGACAACTTTTTCGTTATTTATAGTTTAGCTTAATACACTTTTACTGTTAAATCTTTGGAAATTATCAAGAAAACCTAGGACGCGCCACAAATAAAAATGTTCGACTCTTTTTCTGCCTGTTCAAGTGATATTTTGTAACGTTATAGATCACTAAGATACGCGTTGTTACGAATCGACAAGAGTGGATAAAAATGATATCGTGGTTAGTGCACATGCTAGCCCTACAGGCCCAATTTGTATTTTTTAAGCAAGTTCCCTCGCTGCCAACCCTACGCAAGATGAATGGCATGGGTCTAGACGTTCATTTGTCTCGTACTGACAGCCCGATTACTGACAAAATGGATCCTAATGATAGAACGGCAACTGTACACTTTCGGTCAAAATTCAGGAGAATATAAGAACGGTTGTGGTTAACCCGGGGCACAGTGGTTAGATCGCTTGACCTGCGATCGTTTAGGTTAAGCGACTTTCGCAATGGACGGTCACAGGATGGCTGACCAAAAACTAATTACCTATCTCGAATTAGGTACTGAATTAAGCGTGAATTCGAAAATAAGTCAGCTACCTAGACAAAGTGAAGAAATAAAAAAATGAAATATATAAACCGACCGACTAAAATTACTAAATTTACCGACTAAAATACTAGGTTTAATTGCGGAAAAAATAGGTTTAAGTTACATTGGCGACTAAGTCGCTCAGCTAGTACCTATTTTTGTCGGTAAAAAAGTATTTTAGTCGATCGTTTAATAACAACCTAAAAAAAATAACAAAGGTATGGAGGTTTTGCTTTTTTGAGCAAAGTGTTTACCACGCTTGCCCACATGCTGCTTCAAGCTCTTTTTTGTGTTTTGTAGCTAGTACCTACTTCTGTAACATTATTTCGTGCCTGTTCTACTAATGAGCGCAATATTTACAGGCTATCCCTTCGACTTGAGACCTGGCTACCAGCCAACTTGAGTTCTCGTTAAATTATTGTCGCCCAAGAAAAGAAAAAGTACAACCAGTATTCAAGTTTCATTATGTAGTCGAAAAAAGATTTCAATAATATTGACAAATGCATCTGTGGCCAGTGAACGAATATAACTATCTATCATCATCATCATCATGTCAGCCGAACGACGCCCACTGCTGGGCATAGGCCTCCCCCAAGGATCTCCACAACGATCGGTCCTGCGCTGCCCGCATCCAGCGGCTTCCCGCGACCTTGACCAGATCGTCGGTCCACCTTGTAGGGGGCCTGCCCACGGAACGTCGTCCGGCACGCGGTCGCCATTCGAGAACCTTTCCGCCCCAACGGCCATCGGTTCTCCGCGCTATGTGTCCCGCCCACTGCCACTTCAATGATGCAATCCTTCGAGCGATGTCGGTTGTTTTAGTTCTCCTGTGGATCTCATCATTTCTGATTCGATCGAGCAGGGAAATACCAAGCATCGCTCTCTCCATTGCTCGCTGGGTGACTTTGAGCCTTCTTATGAGACCCATAGTAAAAGACCACGTCTCACTTCCATAGGTCATTACTGGCAACACACACTGGTCAAAGACTTTCGTCTTGAGACATTGAGGTATTTCGGACGCGAATATTTTCCGGAGCTTCCCAAACGCTGCCCATCCGAGCTGGATTCGACGAGAGATCTCTTTCTCAAAGTTGGACTTACCTAATTGGATTGTCTGTCCCAGGTAGACATAGTGGTCAACAACTTCGAGTGTAATGTTCCCAACATTAACTGGAGCGGGTGCAACGTGGGCATTGAACATGATTTTCGTCTTGTCCATGTTCATCTTAAGACCCACTCTTTGCGAAGCATTACCGAGATCTTCGAGCATTGTGTTCAGGTCTTCCAAGGTCTCAGCCATAAGAACTACATCATCGGCAAACCGTAGGTGTGTTAGGTACTCGCCATTAATGTTGATGCCGCATCCTTTCCAATCCAGCAGCTTAAAAATATCCTCCAACGCAGCTGTGAACAGTTTGGGAGAGATGACATCTCCCTGTCTCACACCTCGCTGTAGTTGGATAGGATTAGAGCTCTGGTTCTGTAATCGGACCGACATGGTGGCGTTTTGGTATAAGTACCTCAGCACCTCGATGTACCTGTAGTCTATTTGGCACCTCTGGAGAGACTGCAGCACCGCCCAAGTCTCAATCGAATCAAAGGCTTTCTCATAGTCCACGAACGCCAAGCAAAGTGGCAAGTTATACTCTTCGGTCTTCTGTATAACTTGCCGCAGCGTATGAATGTGGTCTATGGTACTGTAGCCTTTTCGGAACCCGGCTTGTTCGGGAGGTTGGAAGTCGTCGAACCTGCGAGCGAGACGATTCGTAATGACTCTCGAAAACAACTTATAGATATGGCTCAGAAGCGAGATGGGTCTATAGTTCTTCAAGAGAGTTTTATCACCCTTCTTGAAAAACAGCATCACATCGCTTCTGCCCCATGCCTTTGGCGTTTTGCCCTCAAGGATGACTGAATTGAAAAGCTTCTGGAGGACTTTAAGTATCGGCTTACCGCCCGCTCTCAGAAGCTCTGTTGTGATTCCGTCATCGCCCGCCGCCTTGTTGTTTTTAAGCTGCTTGAGAGCCATTCTAATCTCGTACAGGCTGACGTCCGGGATATCTTCTGTATAGTGTCGGGTAAGCTTGGCTCTGGGGTCTTTAGCCTTGCTTTCAACAGGTGTTTGCGTGGAATACAGCTGTCCATAGAAACTCTCAATCTCCCTCAGGATTTCAGGTGTTGACGAAACGATGCTACCTTCCTCAGTTTTCAGCCTCGTCAATTGACTTTGCCCTATAGACAGATCTCTCGCGAACACTTTGGAGCCTTTGTTCCGCTCAATGGCTTCTTTAATACGCTCGGTATTAAATTGGCGAAGGTCGCGCGTCAAAGACTTAGATATCTGTCTATTGAGCTGCCGATAACGATAGGCATCCGCTGAGTTCTGCAGCTTCATTTCGTGTCTCTGTTCCATGAGTAGGAGAGTCTGACTGGAGAGTTTCTTCAATTTGGGACGGCGGGTTTTATAGTACTTAGACCCTACCGTGCGGACAGTATCCACCACCATGTTGTATAGATCGTCCACGTCTTTGCTGTTCTCAAGGGCTTCGAAGCGGTTTTGAAGCTCGAGCTGAAAGCACTCGGGGTTTTGAATTTGAGCTGGTATTGGTCGGAGCGTGGATTTTATCAGTCGTGATCTTTCGAGCTTGACATCGATATTCAATGTGCCTCTCACCATACGGTGATCGCTTCCTGTCTTAACAGCGTTGATCACACTGACATCATTGAATATGTGCTTCTTCGTCGACATGATAAAATCGATCTCGTTTTTGACTTTACCGTCCGGACTGATCCAGGTCCATTTGCGGCTTACGGGCTTCCTAAAGAAGGAGTTCATCATATAGAGGTTCTCCCTCTCCATGAAGTCTGCCAGCATCTGGCCTCTATCGTTCCGTTGCCCAAATCCAAATTGCCCCACTCTCAGCTCATCACCGCAACGTTGCCCCAACTTTGCATTGAAATCCCCCATCACAACCGTGTAGTGGGTTTTATAGCTATGCATGGCTTTAGAGATCTCCTCATACATAGCCTCCACTTCGACATCGTCATGTTTCGAGGTCGGAGCGTAGACCTGGATAACATTCAGCGAATATCGTTTCGATAATCTGAGTATCAGGTACGCTACCCTGCTCGAGACACTTCCGATGGTGATCACGTTGTTGACAAGGGATTTATGGACGATGAACCCGACACCACCGATGGACTGTTGGTCGCCCTCCCGGTGGTAAAGTAAGTTACCGGATTGCAGGGTTATCGAGTCCTCCCCCTCTCTTCGGACTTCAGATAACCCAATGATATCCCAATGTAACTTACTTATTGCCTCTTCCAACTCTACGAGCTTCGCGTCAAGCCTCAATGTGCGCGTGTTGTAGGTTGCCAGGTCGAGTCGTCGGTGTTGGTAGCCGGAACCTACCCGGGGATTCTTAGCACCCCCTGCCCCGCCGTTACCATAGCCGCTACCGTAGCTAGGAATAGCGGGGCCGCCGGGGACTGGGGGCCGATTTTTTAAGTGTGTATCCATTTAGGGGGGGGGTTTGCCATAATCGCCACGCTTGGCAGGCGGGTTGGCGATCGCAGTATGGGCTGTTGTAACCTGGAGACGCTGCTGCCCATCTCCTGATGGCAGTTTTCCCTTTGTCGCCTCTTACGACACCCACGGGAAGAGAGGGGGTAGTGCTATTCTATTTATGTGCCGGCACTACACGGCACTATTTATGTGCCGGCACTACACGGCACTTTGGCACACGGTTGAATTTGGGAATATATTCAACTAAAATATGAACTATGAAAATGGTAATTGTACAATCCTATTTATATGTGAAATTAGTGTTTATTTGGTTTATTGTCGTAAGTAACATTACAATTCAACACAGAACACTACACCATTATTGATTTATATAGTTATAAGAGCCAAATCGACGCGATCGCGATAAAAATCACAAAATAATCGAGTGGACGCTTTTCATCAAGATGATAAAAGACGCTAAATAAGTCAAATCGGGTTCTGCTGTCATTTTCTTCCAACTCTTTCTCGCACATAGCTTCTGCCGTAAGGACTGGTTTCTCACTCGCACCATTGTCCGTCTATTACCCCTAGTATAAATAAGTTTATGGTAAAACCACAGCCGTCTCTATCGTCTTCTACAAGCCATGCTATGATACGGAACGGCAACATTGCTGTGAACCGGTTTACTCCTCCGAGTACTAAATCCTATGGAGGTGGCATACCTACGAAAAAACGAGGTGTAACTAAGTCACAATGTAAGAAAATCTTGGAATTCAATTTTAAACTTCTTCTAATTGTCGTATTAATCGGTCCAGCCGTTTCAGAGATTAGCCGGAACAAACAGACAGACAGACAAAAATTGTAAAACATGTCATTTTGGTATATGTACCGTATATTTAATCATATGCACGTGGTAAAAAGCGGTTATTTAATGTTACAAACAGACACTCCAATTTTATTTATTTGTGTATAGATGTATAGAAGATATGCCATCTCCATAGGATTCAGTACTCGAGGTTTACTCGCTGTTTACCTGTCAAACGGTGCAAACGATGTCAAATCGGTTCACTTAAAACTACGTTGCCAACTTTATGCGCATGGCTTGTAGAAGCAAAGATATTATAATATAACAAGATTGCGCACTCATGAGTTACAGCCGAGCCGAGCGAGATAGGCCTATTATGGTGTGCGTCCCTCTCTAATGAGAGAGACGTGAGTGACTACACGATTTGGTTTCTTCGAGGACAATTTATAGTTAACCAGACTTGGCTCACGTAGGATTCGAACATCACGCTTCCTAGGGAGCTCTTGTAGCTAAAAGAAACATACATTTAAACATCCGAACTCACTTTCTATTTATAATATTAGTTAAGATGAGGACTCCGCGAGGCAAAGCATTTGCACCACTTATGAGTCAATAATGTGACAATCGACACATACACATATTATGCTTTATAAGCATACTTACTTTTGAACCGACTTCTAAAAAGGAGGTTGTCAGTTTGACCTGTATGTACTTATATGAAATGTATGTCTGTATTTCTGATAGGCGTATTTTGCTAAAATGGATAGAAATTAAAAGTCCACGTACAGTAATAAAAATCTGTTTATTAGTTATATAGACTATACATTGCTAAACAAAATTTTCTTGCGGATCTTTTGACGCATGGAGGCTTTGTGTCCAATTAATTTTAAAGATTCGTTTTTTACGTACCTACTTTTTTAACCTTAAATTAAGATACAGATGTTATAATACATTTAATAAGTTTTGTTTCATGCCTATATTCT
Source organism: Crambus lathoniellus (assembly GCA_949710035.1). Classification (NCBI taxonomy): domain Eukaryota; kingdom Metazoa; phylum Arthropoda; class Insecta; order Lepidoptera; family Crambidae; genus Crambus; species Crambus lathoniellus. Next base: position 5,231,498 of record OX453317.1, read on the forward strand.
GATAAAGTTCTTCTTCTTTTTCTTCTTCCGCTGAGTATTGTGTAATTTTTTCAGATATGAGGTTAAGCCAACCTTTTTTAATTTCTTCATCTTTAGGAAATCTGAAACAATGAAAATTAATGTATGGGTTAAGTAAGAAAGTAAATTCCAGTCTATAGACTAAAAACGAAATGGACACCCTACTATACGCAAGAATAAAAGTTTAGCTAAATACTTACCTATGAAAAGATACACCGCTCCGTTTAAATGATTCGCTTTTGCATCCTTTCACACATCAAGTGAGAACCATTTTTATTGATTTAAACGTAATTTTAAAATGATAATTAAGATCCACACACTAACTTTACACACATAAATTAATTTGCCGTCGCCATATTGATGATGTTTTTATTTTTATGAAAATTGTCCAGACGCAAAGTGTTGCATATTTATTATAATTAAAACTACCATAACACCGACTCTTACATTAAAAAAATAGATTTTCAAGGTTTTAAATAATACAAATGATATGGACTTTATTATTATCAGCTGAACATTCCTTTTAATTAATTAATATTTTGAAAATTTTCGAGAACAGGAAATATGAATTTGAATTAAGTTCTACTACAACCAAAAATATTTAATGGTGGCAGCCCAGTAGACAGGGATGCAATCCTATTTAGGAGCCTCTCGCTCGGCTCGTTTTTCCGTTTATCGAAATGTCATACGAAAATAAACCTTATTGTAACTGCATAGAATCGAATTGACATTGCTTTTATTTTCATAGTGCACAATCTTGTTATATTATAATATCTTTGTGTAGAAGACGATAGAGATGGCTGTGGTAAAACAGAACCCCTTGGCTGGCGTTCGTTGGCCTTTGTTGGTCCCGTCTGTACGCGGCATAATAGGTATTTGAGGTAAATAAATAAGTCCTACAGCTCACGCTTGGGACCGGATTTTTTTTTAATGTCTGTTATTTCACTTTTGAACAAACTAAGCGACGTCCATTTGGATTAGGAAATCCAAAAATAGACGGCGTCCATCCATTTGGATGTTGTTTTTCACATTGTTGACGATATGATTTTGGAAGACGTCCACTACCTACGTCCATTTGGACATGTCGTATTGATCATAAACTTATTTATGATATTGTTAAAATACCAAATAATCTATGTAATTGAGCGTATAGTGCGCCCTCAGAACAATATAGCTTTAGATTGTTCTGAGAGTGCGCCAATCTTTTCTGTTCTGGTGATTATCTTAGAAACTAAAACAGTTTTCATACGACAGTCCATTTTGACAGCTAATTTCGTATTGCAAGTGGCTCCTCTGTCACGACTGTCACCGGAACAGAAAAGCTTGTGGCACTGTACCTATATTGTCTTTTCAAAAATTTTACTAAGTGCTCGTCACAGACTAACAAGTGTGCTGGTAAAATTAATATCGGCCTAAAGTTAAGCTAGAAACAGATTTCTCTGGCGCAGTGTGTTGACGCGTCGTACGACGCGATCGGTTTCATACATTTAGTATGGTTATAGCCGCTACACACGCTCCTATCCGACCGCCGATTTGGTGCGGGCGAACTTCACACTGCAGATCTGATCCGCGCCTACACACGTTCAAACCAAATCTGCCGCACCAAATCGGTCGGCGCTACACACGTTCCGATTTGGTCTAGCCCATAAATAATACATCTATGGTCTAGCCGACCTCTAGCCGTTGTTGCAGTGTTGCCAGCCACTGCTAATCTCCCAATATTATTATTATTTATAAATACTGAAAACATCAATTTGCTTGCAATAAATAAATTAAAAAGAAAAATAATTTTCGGTTTTTAATGTTTTATTACTATAAAAAAAAAACAATTTCATTATTTTTTAATTTTCTGTTATTTTCATTAAAATACTAAAACATGCTAAATATTTACTAAAAGCAGCACTTATTGATGAGGTGCATAACACCTTTTTATATATATTTAGTTTTACGACAAATTGCTAGTTTTTAAACAAAATATTCTAAAAAAAAACAAATAGATAAATAGAATCTTTTCATAAATGGCCATATTTAAACCTTTCGTTCGTTCAGTCCTACGTAAAACTCATGAACGAGCATTAAATTGAATCCTCTGAAAATCCCTTAAACGTAATTTACCTGCTTTAAATATTTCCGCTTTTACATATTTTCTCCCTAAATCTAGGGAAAATCCTCCAAAATTGTCAACACTGCCAAGTTGGTCCGGTCGGAAGCCTACACACGTTCCGATTTGGTAGGAAGTGAAGTTCGTGCGAACCAAATCCGGCCGACCGCGTCAAACACCACAGAACAGAAAAACACGAATAATAATAATGAGCGAATTTCTGAGAGGCCATTTAAAAAAAAAAAAGCTTCCAATGAGCGATTTTCTGAGAGGCCATTTAAAAAAAAAAGCTTCCAATTGCTTCACTAGATGGCGTTGAATAAGTATGTACATGTCTATGGTATATTTTGGTATGAAACATATTAAATTAATTACTTTTTAAAATCCCAAAGGAAACTAATAATATATTAAATAAGTACTACTGTGAGGAACGGATACGAAATAGGTAAATTTAAAGATTTAGGTAAATAAATAACATCTGTCTGACGTTCCGTTTTACGTAAAAAAGTCGCGTCAAAGTAAAATTTATAACGTTCCGTTCCTTCTAACTGCATAGGTGGGACAGCGCCATCTAGTGGCTGAGCTTTCAGAAAATCGCCCATTATGGTCGGAAGACTAAGCTACACACGTCCAGATTTGGTCTGGCTGGAGCAGACCAAATCGGCGGTCGGATCGGAACGTACTCGGCTCCGATTGCGCCAGACCCCCCACCACTTTCTAGCATTGTATTGTATCCAGGGGGGGTCAACTTTGTATGGGAATTTGGCGACATTCCTTTGGGGATTGTTCTGTGTGGCAATCTAATAGCATCTACACACGCTCCGATCCGACCGCCGATTTGGTCTGCTCCCAGACCAAATCGGAACGTGTGTAGCGCAGATTTGGTCGGAACAGACCAAATCGAAACGTGTGTAGCGCAGATTTGGTCTGGGAGCAGACCAAATCGGCG